>JANSTQ010000017.1:0-24299 GCA_026167885.1 Bergia puertoricense | reverse complement strand
CTAAACAAAAGAAGCAACAACCAACCAGACCTAAACAAAAGAAGCAACAACCAATTAAACCTAAACAGAGGAAGCAACAACTAAACAAATCTAACCAAAGAAGAAACAACCAACCTAAACAAGGGAAGCAACAACTAAACAAACCTTACCAAAGAAGCAACAACCAACCAAACCTAAACAAAGGAAACAACAACTAAATATACTTAACCAAAGAAGCAACAGTTGACCAAACCTAAACCAAAAAGGCAACAACAAACCAAACCTAAACCAATGAAGAACCAACTAACCAAACGACAAACCAAAACCCATCAAACCCCTCTAACCTTAAGATAAAGTTAACACTTGAGCTGTTTTTCTTTCCTTGAACAGAAATCTCCACAGTAACAAGATTGTGAAGATAGAATCCCGTACGTTTGGAGGATTGCCAAAGCTCCAATGGTTGTAAGTACTATAAACCAAGCGCTAATAATTATGCTACGTTAGAACAGATTTACGGGGATCTACCGTCCATCTCCGTAAGACTTAAACAGAGGAGACTGCTGTTAACGGGGCATTGCTATCGAGCCGAGGGCGAAGCTATATCTTGCCTCCTCCTATGGAGCCCTAGAGGAGGCCCAGTGAGATCCCGCAAACTCACCTTCCCTGCCATAATATCTCAAGGACACTGGGATTGGGGTTGGCGATCGCCATGTGACCATGGCTGACAGGAAGGTGTGGCGAAATGTTGTACAAGGAATCTCGGCCGAGGTCAAAGGATGATGGTGAAGAATTATTCAAAAGGATTTTTCTGAGGATTTTATTCCAGTGCAGGTACTTTGGGAGTGAACAGTACCGATTTGATAGACTTTTCGTCCCCAACAGTGATAAAATGTCTGTGACAAGTACTAACAAATTCCAACGCCAATTCATCACGTTGATACTCACGCTATCATTTGTCATTTGCCATTGCGCTGTATCAGCAGTCACGCCATCACTGCAACTACAACCCTGGACAAAACAACTGGGAAACAATCACAGGGACGATAAATCAAAATCGATATTGGACAATACTTACTCCCTCCACCGTACCATGCTGAGATCAGATGGGTATCAAATAACACAGGGACGTTGACTGATCAACTTAGTAAGTATTTTTGTCTAAGACGATTGGGGAAAAGAGAGATTTCTTAAAACGATTAATTCTTTAGGATTCGTTTAGTTCAATAATGAAGAAAACTCAAACAAGGCTGAAAAAAGAAAGTTGTACAACATATTTGTATCTCTTTGCGTCCAGGATTGTAGACTCTGTGATTGTTTTTTTAGATACTTACTCAACAGCAGCGTAACTTCTCGATTGGCAGAAGGGCATTTGAATATATCTTGGCCACCTCGGAGTTGTCATTGAACTGCCTTTAAAATATTACATTTTTACAACTAACAAAGTCTGTGCGTGCCTTAAAGCAAGTCACAACTGGAGCTTTTGAGCTTTTTGTAAAAGACGTTTATCTTGACATTAACCCCGAGAGAGGCTAAAACTTTATTTAAATTTTTATAGAATAAGGTATATAAACTGATGATGTTTACGATGATGCTAAAAGTGATGCCGATATTGATGTTGACGTTGGCGATGGCGTCGATTTTCAAGTTGAGGTTGAGGTCCATGCAGATGTTGGTGTTGATGTTGATAATGTTGTCAATGGTAATGGTGACGATGAGGATATTGTTGATGACGATAATAATGATGTTGTCATAAATACTAGAAAACTGGAAAGGGTAACTACCGCGCCCTTAGATATGGGAACAAGGAAAATAATGTATCTTATGATAATATGTTAGAATGGATCAGTGTACGTAGCACACTTGAGAGCCAACGTATATAGGATATGTCAGTCACTATTAACAAATGTTTTCAGGGAAGAGCACCTGCCAGCATCATTAACATAATTAATTCTGGAAATAAAGGTTATAACCTAAAGGGCACAAATGTACTTGCTCTACCAAAAGTGAACAGTACTGACTACGGAATCAACTCGTTTAAATACCATGCAATGAAACACTGAAATGCACAACCAGACAAAGTACGAGCCATGGCTGGTACAAAAGAACTTTTAAAATAATGTTCAAGAAATTAATTTTTAGACTCAAGTTACAATTTAAAACTACAGCAATATGGATCAGATTATATTAGCTTAGAGTAGATTAGAGTATATTAGATTAGATTAGATTAAAATACATAGTCATATTAATATTTTGAATATTAGGATTTTGATATATAATATCCCTCATTTACTGTAATATTTTATTTTATAATATTTTTATGCTACATTTTTAACGCACTCTCGTAGTTGAATACCTGTAGACTAGCTTACAGCTAAATATATCACCCACTGTAAATAGAGTTATTGTATTGTATTGATTGTGTTGTATTGTATTGTATTATATGATATGGTATAGTATGGTATGGTATTGTAGTCTATTGTACTGTATTGTACTGTGTTGTATTGTATTGCACTTTTGTTGTTTGTGTTGTTGATGGACATAACGGTAATGCTGTTGATCATGCTGCTGCTGATGTTGTTACTGCTGCTGGTTCTGAAGATGCTAATGACAAAATGTTGTTGTTGATGATGATAGTATATTTAACCTAATTAAATTTATTTTGTTTTAATTTAACTAAATATAGACCGTATTAACGGTAAGTTTTCATGCTTTAGATACCTGTTCAACAACAAAATCAAGTTTGTGGGACAAAGAAACTTCCAAGGGATGCCAAGACTTGAAGAACTGTAAGCAGAAATGATGGAGTGCCGTGAAGTAGTCAGCTATCGCTTCATTCATTCAACAAATCCTTCATTCATTCTTTCTTTCATTCACTCATTTGTTCATTCATTCATTTACTCATTCATTCATTTATCTATTATTTCAGGCAAAGAATCGTTTAAAAACTCTTGACATGTGTATATAGAATAGTTCTGCACATTTGAGTAAGAAAACATTGGGTTGACGTCGGTTTGTGTGTCAAAGCATGTAATAGCAGCGTTAGAACAACCTGCATTGGAACAAAAATTCGTCAGTTTCATATCTAATCAGAAAGCGATGCACTAACTTTTTATTGATCGTACTACTTATGCTGTTTGTGTTGTTTTAGAGATAGGAAATGTTTTATTATAATTATTAGTTGTATGAAGTAACACTCACGGATCACTTTCCAATTTACTCATCCAATAATTTATCTAAATATATTCCTCCTGTCTATTAACTCATTAATTCCATCACATCAATCTCTCAATCGTTATGTACCTTAAAATGTCGCTTATAATCCTCATTCGGGTTGCGACTTCAAATACCATAATTTCAAAACATAAAATCTTATTTTCAGTAATTTTCTGCATGTTGTTAGAGGAGTAGTTGCTTAAGTCCAGCTGGTTTATCTTGCATTCTAACATAAGACCGTTATATTCATAGGTAATCTGAGGGCTTATTAGAAAGATTTTTCGGTATTTTACAGTTTTGTTATTATTTTCCTTAATTGAATGCTTATAACAGGGATAGTTTTTTTGCAGTTTTCGTGAATTTTTAGATTCGAGACATAACTAGAGTAACTAACAAAAATCAGTCAGTTTAAAACCAATTCATCGATGTCCTATTTCTAGGTATCTGTTTAATAACAGCATCACAAGGGTTGAGCGAAGAGCTTTCTCTAATCTGGTATCTCTACGCTGGCTGTAAGTACATATGTTTGAGATAGAAATGTGCAAACTCAAGAGACGAAAAATATGATAAATGTTATTTTGTCCTTTAGCGAAGGAGTAATTGCGATGAGACCAAATGGTTAAAGTTTCAGTTCAAGGAACTGTCCATTAAAGTTTCAGTCCAAGGACAGTGTGTCATACGAGACCAAAGAATTAACGTCTCAGTCCAAGGACAGTGTGTCATACGAGACCAAAGGATTAACACCTCAATCTAAGGACAGTGTGTCATACGAGACCAAAGAATTCGCGTCTCGCTCCAAGGATAGTGTGTCACACGAAAGCAAAGGATTGGCGTCTCGGTCCAAGGCCAGTGTGTCATACTAGGCCAAAGAATTAACGTCACAGTCCAAGGACAGTGTGTCATACGAGAGCAAAGGATTAACGTCTCAGTCCAAGGACAGTGTGTCATACGAGAGCAAAGGATTAACGTCTCAGTCCAAGGATAGTGTGTCATTCACAAAAAAGCCACACAATAACCTATTGGCTACCATTTCCAAATTTTAACGACTGACCTGATCTTGCTCCACAAAGCATGTTATCGTTTGCATATCGGACATACTACACCCAGTTTAAGCATAGTCAGTTAAAAGATGGCGCTTTGTTTCCAAACTAAACTCCATCTCTCGTTACACCTAACTCTCAATAACTCAAATCTTTGATAACACAAACCTCCCGCTGGTTGAACTAATTCCGTTCTCCCCTTGAGTAATTTTCTCAAGTAATTTGCTCCCCATAATATTCGAACCTCCCATCTTGTCAAGTTTAAAGGAGTCTATACAAAGGCCTAACTACACACACAATCTGACGGCCAAAGTGGGTTGTATTTGTAATATTCATGTATACAATCTGTCAATAAGTGTTACATATGTGAGCTTGGATTATATTGTACAATAACCACAAAATAGGTTATCATGGATCAACAACTAGCTTATTCGGTAGAAAACGTTGTGACTACCCCCACCACCCAACCCCAAACTCAACCTATTCTTTAGTAAAAATGTCGTCATTGAGTTTCTATTCCCCTTCAATCTATCTTTAATATTCTTTGTCATCCTTATTCCTGCCAATGTATCCATGTTAAAACCAACCGAACACCTTAAATAATCTATGAAAACTAAACACGAATCCCTCCTTAGATTGGAATATTTTTTGACCAGAATCAACTGCCTTGCAAATATAAGCTCCTGTAGTTATCAATGTCATTTTATGTTTATTGTATCATAGAGAGATCGATGGAAACAAGATAAAATTATTGCACTCGGACACATTCGAGGGATTATCTTCATTAAAAGTGCTGTAAGTATAGACAACGCTTAACTGATAATGATTGCCGTGCTCATCGCGTCTCTGGAAATTTTATCAGATTAACTTTATACTTACTGTATTTATACTCAAAATGGAAAGAATACGTTCAGAAAATTCTAGATTGAAGTAAGACCAAAGTTTCCATGGTTGTATCCGATAATTGTTTCTTCACGACCAAAGACGGAATCCGAGACTGTCCTACCATTAGAGTCGCTCAAAGAGTAAAGTAACAGTTTAATTTTAAAAATGACAACTCTTTCATTTCAAACTTTGAGCCATCCTTGAACAGAACTCTCCACAGTAATAAGATTGAGAAGATATAATTCCGAACGTTTGGAGGATTGCCAAATCTTCAATGTATTTAAATGCTACAAGAGTTCGAATGCACCCATTGGTTTTTGTTTCTTGTACACTCGTCGCCTGGATTAACCAAGCTACTTTGCAACTAAAATCAATTAACAATATAAAGAAAGGGCTTTTTTGGATTATTTTTCTTTGGAGATTATAGCACCGCTACATTGGACTTCATCAAGGAAAATGGTGACATTTCTCAGTACGAGAAATACAAGCAAATCTCATACCCGACTCGTTATATTGCATCGTCATCTCTCATTTGCCGGTGCATATTTCTAGCATTCACACCATTACAGCAATATGGCAACTGGGACACAATCATAGAGAAGATGTATAAAGTTGACGGTTAGTAGATAAGCCCTATTTTTGAGTCTTGCTTACTGGACGATTTTCTGCCCGCGGCTGAGATGATCTTCCTTCATTTTAAACTAATTTTGAGTCATACTGAAAATCTTTAATGCACTTATTAAAGTGCCAATACTCTATTTAGCATGGAGAAGAATGGAGGCGGGGTTCCGAGAGTGGTTAGAGGATAGCATAGGTCTGATGCTCCGAAGGATAGCCCCTGATTCCACCTCTGAGAAGAAAACCGGAACTGTTGCCTACAACACCCTGGTTAATGCTACATGTTTTCAAATTAATGCATATAGGGACCTGGCATTTAACAGCTTTACAACCATACCCTTGGGAACCTTCGACGAGCTTCACTCCCTTGTTGGACTGTAAGTATTAGATTCCATAACAATTGCTTGACACTTCGCGCTTTCTAAAAGTTACAAAGATATCTAATAGGTAACATGTTTCTGCCTGCTGCTAATTTAATTGCTATTCCACCTTTGATAATATTTCTCTAGTCTGGAATTTGATTATCGCCAATCAAACACAACACCATAAAAAAACCTCACCTGTACACTTTTCACAACACACCTTTCTAGTACACTTCTTTCTGGTCTGTTGTGTGATCTCTCTTGCTTTGTAATTGGATCTTTATGCAGTGCTTTGGTGCTAATACTTTGAGCACAGGGCCTTCAACCTTTATAGAAACGAAGCAGCTAATGAAGCAAACCCACCTCCCCCTCAATTTTAACCGGGAGCTTCCACTGCGGAAAATCTGAGTATTGGCTGTTCCCCTAAAACTGCTGCTACTGTTGCTGAAGTAGATAGATGTCGAGATAGCAGTTATGCGCTAAAAATGCACATTTTCTTTTATTACAGCTTTCTTCAAGGTAATAATCTGAACTGTAGCTGCTTGTTAGCCAGTGCCCTGAAGATACTCAACAAAACGAACCTGAACTACTTCACGGGACTTTGTCTTGATCCCGATGGCCAAAACACCAGGACATTGAACGAAGTGATGACAGACGGTATCGACAAGTGTGGTAGGTCTGATTTGGAATGCTCTCCTTCCTTAACTGCGGCTTGCTCCTTTTCAAAGATTGCTGCAAATGAAGTGAGAGTGATTGACAGTGCGTACTCTGTTTCATTAAACAATATTACATAAAAATGAACAACAAGGGAGGGAACATCAGTGTAGTAGATTCCTGGTATCTTCCTGTTCTCAATGTTAATACCCTCTCCCGATACTAACCCGTCCCATTCTTGTAAAAAAGCCCTTCCTTTTCCCTCCAAATGCCTCCCATACAACACTTAAACATTAGTGTAGGGGTTGTTCCAACTTTAGTGTAGTGGTTGCTCCAAAAATAATTCGGTGGTTGTTCCACTTTAGTGTTGGGGTTACTCCAACACGGGTGCAGTGGTTGCTCCAACATTTATATAGTGGTTGGTCCAACCCAAGTGTAGGGGCTGCTCCAACAGTGTAGGGATTGCTCCAACATTAATGTAGTGGTTGCTCCAACGTGAGTGTAGGGGCTGGTCCAACATTAGTGTAGAGGTTGCTCTAACATTAGTGTAAGGTTTGGGTCAACATTAGTGTAGGAGCTGCTCCAATATTAGTGTAGTGGTTGGTCCAACATTAATGTAGTGGTTGGCCAAACATTAGTATTGGGGTTGGGCCACATTAGTGTAGGGGTTGGTTCACATAACCACCACCAAAACCGGTAAATATTTTATTCTAAAAGATGTCCAAAGTTTCGGTGTCTTCCATAAAGGGTTAGCTTTGTTAACAACAACAAGTTATTTTCACCTCCAAAATTTTACTGTTACAGGCTTGATTCCAAAGGAAAGCAAAATTATCAAAAATAAGGTGAAGGTCACCTGCAATAACCATAAGGGCTAATCTAGGCGGGTGACCACTAAATAAGAAAAATTTACACTGGAGGTCAGGATTTGTTTAATGGAAAAATTCAGAGAACAAGGTCAGACAATACAACTTAGATAATGACGTGCAGTCCAAAAGGAAAAAGAGAAGTATTAATACATAGGAAGAAAGAAATATAAGTCTCGGAGTACTTTAGTAGAGACTGATCAAATGTGACTTCAGCTTACGTTTAAAAGAGTGAACGGTGAGGCTACTTTTAAGGGATTCATCGATGGAATCCCACACCTTCTAGGCTGGTAATTCGCTTGACAGCAGAGCCGATTGAGCACTCACGTGGTCGACTGATTTTTGTAGGTTTTCCACAGTATGACGAATAGGCCGAAACTTTTCCTCTAACAACTCCTCAACTTCTCCTCAGTAATAGTAGTCATAACAATAAACGACGAGGCAATAACATATAGAATAGACAAACAAACAAGAACAAAATTCAACAGAAATCACTCAATCTGGCGGATCTCGAAACATCGCTGCCATCTTGGACCCTGCACGCATGAAAGAGTTATGTTCTGCTAAGATATTCTAACAACAAAGTAGAATCAATGAGTTTTGGCTTTAAGTACAGGATAGCGCGGTTGAAAATGGGTTACGATCAACAAACTTAACTTCTTACCGGTGTGATGGATACCAAGTTGCAATAATGGAACTAAACTTCAGTTTTTGTTTCGTTAACCGAGCAATGAGCAGCAGTTTCCAAATCTGTGCATCGCAGCACGAATGTCAAATAAGTGGTACCAGATCAATTTTGTTCAGAGGCTATACTGTTGATAAACTGTTCCTAACACTCGTAATTACCCGTCGTTTTACAGGCCGGTTGGACATCCCAGGAAGAGCAGTGGTAAGACGTAATGTCAAATCGGGAAAAAGGGCAACTTTAACATGTTCTGCCGTTGGGGATCCAAACGTGACCGTCGCCTGGGCAAAATTCTATTCACCGCTGTCACTGTTGGTTAAGGTTGATGTCACAATCTCGACCGTAGTCTCGCCCGATAACAAGAATGTATCATCCCAACTCGTGATTCCTAATGTTCAGTGTCGTCATGTCGGGATTTACATATGCACTGCTGTTAACGGAAATGGCCTCCAGCAGAGGAGGCGGTTCAATGTGAAACTTGATCGCTACAGCAGGAGATCACTGAAGTGTCCAAACACGAAACAACTGATTAGATTCCCACTACCAGTGTTTGGCACAGGTATATAGCCGCTGTCAAGGAAAATGGTGTTTCTGCATCGATTACCAATTATTGATTGGCGAAAGGCTTCCCCAGAGGAAATGTGCCCTTCTCTTTTTGAAGAGTTACTCCTTAGTCATTTGGTGGGGTATGCGGGGTACGGCCCCTATACCCTTCAGTGCCACACATACCTTTCTTATGTATGGCTGACGCAAAAAAAATTATCGCCCCTATCGCTAAACTGAAGTACCTAACGATGGGCCACCTTAACATAACATAACAGCAGAATATCCATCTATACCAAGCAACTACGGATGTTCTCTTTGGTCTGTTTTCTACAGACCAGAAAACTATTCTTGCAGGAAATTAGTACCAGTGATTCATGAACAAAAAGCCACTTTCACAGTTACACGTTAGACAAAGTAGAAGTTTCAGCTCTGGGCCCGTACGATTTATAAACATGGTAGATTGTTTAAAGATGATAACAAATCGATTATTCCTAAAAGAAGATAAACGATAAAGCTTCAAAAATTCCACAGCACTATGTAAACAAGGGTTGCAGCCACCAGAAACATTTGATTGCAAAAGTGGACTATCCTATTTGAATTAATGAACCCTAAAAAGCTCTCACGAAAAATGTTTTCGGTGCACAGATCTACAGGTTTATCATGTACTACACGGGTTAGCAAACAATCAACACTATTGCTGCATGAATCCGTTTATATCCACTGCAAGCGATTTGTTCTTTTTGCTTGTACTAAAAAGACTGATAAACGCTTATAGTCGCTGACCAAAACTACAGGCATCCAGCTAACCTCAAACTTCCCGGTCACTCGGTCGAACTAAAAGTTATTTTCTTCTTCCTTACTTTGCATCACTGCATTTAGTTTCGTAAGGGTAATTTCATCTTAAATACTCTAATAGGAATAATTGTCCCGGTCTTAACTACTTTGTTACCTAAAAATGATTTGCTTAGCTTACGAAACCATATTTTACCACTCAAACTCCTGACAATCAAAAGAGCCTCGCGCTTTTTTTCTAATTTGCGCCTGTACGATTCTACAATCAAGAATCTGATAGTGACGTTACAGCAATGAATAGTACTTGACAATATCTATCTATCTATCTATCTATCTATCTATCTATCTATCGTGTTGACGGGGCTCTCCTTTCATACACGCCCCAGATGTGTCTCCATTGCTGTCGATCTGACATAAGCCCCTTCTGTTTTGGCGCGCCAGTATAATGGCAAAGAGTTTTAACGTAGGACAGCTTCGCAGAAGTTGGATTCGGCTCCCACAGTATCAGGTCCAAGATTGGCTGATCCATGGCCCTCAGAGCATGGCCAGCAAATTTTAATGTCCGCTTAGCAATGATGTTGTATTTGCAAACAAATGACAGTAATTGAAACTGGGAGTGAGTCAAAGAAAGTTCGCTTGTTAGCTTCGAAATTACCAGAATTGTTTAACTTCGTTTGAAAGACGCAGATATGTAGTATTTTGTTTAATCAATATTTTCATTAAATCATTCTAAATTATATATGACGTCATATCCTATTTAGAAGGACAAACTAACAAAACACTGATGCTCAGATTTTCCCAAATTTAAAAATATATTATGATGAACTTCAGACTTTCTATAGTTTGGTATACCTTTTTATTTGTCAGTCATCTTTGTAGCCATAAATTTCCATTATTGCGATTTTTACAATAAACATTACAAAAACGTTTCCTCTACAAAGTGTCATTCACTTATGATAAATTACGCCAATATTTCACTGCGATTTCGTTGTAGGAGGTATCAATTATTTGCTGCAGCCATGAAGAAAGATCTTTATTTGTTACTGTGCCCGTTTGAAGATATACGTTGTTTCATCTGACATGAAAGAAAACTTATTGAAAGCTTCCAAACTCCGTCATTATGCAATCGTTTTTCTTCGTATCCACATTTTTTTGTAGAGGTAAAATTTCATTTACATTTTTATCCATTTTGTACAATTTAACGGCGTTAGTATCTATCCATAGTTTACTCCTTAAAGCGGTCTCATTTATCAAATCCCCCCCCCCCCCCTCCATTTATTTCATTATTAAGCCGTAAATTGAAATCTTCTCTCGCGATTCGACACTATACTTAATGTGTGGCAGAATATCTAATCCATTCCTAAATCATATTTACATCTGATAAATTAAAGCAAAAAAAAAAATCGGTTCCATCGTTAGTTTTAATAGAAAGGATTTTTTCCTACAATAGAAACTATGTACTTATTATGTACTTGAATGAACCAACATTGTCGGACCTGAAAACTATAACTCAAAACCACGACGGGTTAGTAAATGTTTTAACCGATTTAAGTATTTGTTTTACAAAACTTAGCTTGAATAGCCATCCCACGCTTTTTGGCTTGAAAAAGAATTAAAAATTGTTAAACATTTCCATTTTTAAATAAACGGATGCTTTATTCGCACAATAAACTTCCAGCAAGATAAGAATAGAAACCCTTTCTGTGTTAACCACAAGAAGTGCACCTCACTTTGTCAACAGGGACGTTAAGTTCCGGTTTCGGCAACCAAAATCCCATTTATCCACACTGCCAAACAATTCCTTTTGGAAAGTAGGAATTGTTCTACCTTGTCCTGTAACTGTTTCCGCTGTTTCTCAGGAAGTATGAAGAGTTCCCCGACTTTATGAAATACTGCCATTATCCACAAGCCTCCAACATTTAAGGAAAAGACTACAACTCCGTTAAACGATTTGGTTATAACGTGGTTTCTTAAACTTAATTACGACAGCATCTGATAGAAACGCAAAGAATTGCATGCAATTAAACTTGGAATGACGAGAATAATAAAACAAAATCAAAACTATAACTAAAAGTACAGACTGCGGGGGTGTGCACCCCAGAACATTTAAATGAACGATTAGCTTCTCTTATCGGTGGGAGATTTAGGTAAAGAGGCAGATATTATTATTCCTATGCAAATTTAACTTCACAAGCAATTCAATCGGCACAAACAACACAACTAAAATATTTTCTGCCTATATTACGATAGTGTGTACTAGATTAAAATTCATTTTACTGGGTCTTGGGACAAATAACAAACTGGCGACGGAGTATCGGTTAGCTGTGAATTGTTCCTATTCAGTTTGGATCTCCTTTGGTGATCAAAGGTAAAGTAAACTCCATTCTGTTTGCACCGTTTTCTTCAAAACAACCTCCTCTCCGCAACGTTCTCCTCACTTAATATAACAGAGTCAGTTTCTATCGTTTTGAAACCTCAAATCGATGTAATGTATCAGAGCTCAAGTTTTCACTTTACTTTAAAGGTAAATTAAATCTAAACTTATGTGACTAGCACTTTTCATTCGCGTGATTCGGTTTTTTGCAAGGTTTTCTTTAAAAGGGTTAACAGACCCAGGCGCCCATTACATCCGGCGGCAAAACGTCCAGTCCAGCATTGTTTGAGTATAAACTCAAACTTCTGTGCTTACAAGTCCAATTTGAGTGTTTGTTTCTTTTCAAGTGATTATGGCAGGATTCTGGTTGCACATGGTGAGTTTAGAGGTCTTGTGGCGTGTTTCCTCGACACGTTTAAGTGTCAAAATACGTCGCTATGATAATAGTCTTCAATTTTTCTCCAATACATTTTAAAGGACGATGTTTATCTTCTCATCTAGCTACTTCCTCTTTCTTTAAAGTGGCAGTTTCACGGTTGCTCCAAACAAGACTACTGCTTTCCCAAACTAGTTCTTTACGCAAAGTAAAAAGGTCAGTGCGGTTTAGTTTGACAAAGAACCACTTTTAACAAACATAATTGTCAAGAAATATTACATTTTGGCGCTATGATATAAATTAGGTAATATTTTATCCTGCAGGCCAACACTAAATTTGCTTCAACAATCATAACTGTAATCTATTTCAATCGCAGTTCTCGAAATTTAGCTATCTATACCACATTTGTATTGTTTAAGATGAAATTGTACTTGATGCCATTTGTAGCAGAAGTATTTGTATTTTTAGCGTCTTTGGTTGAACCCCTTTAAAGCTACAATTTCGTATGATTTTATCTTAACTGTACGCTCCTCGAGCCTCAATTCCACATCTTTACATCTGTTGCACTCTAATCCTTTTCAAGATACTTTCCCTGATTTTTAACTCGGGCTAAAATAGCAATACAGTTTAATTTGAGAGTTTAAAAAAAGCTCCAAACCAGTCATAAGTGTAGCGTCTATTTAAACTCTTTACCCTTTAGGCTTCAGTTGACGAACTGATCTCATCAGTTTGTCGTAAGTTAGTCTTTTGTACCTGATTACTTTCCCTTATTACTTAAAAACGATTTAGCTGTGAAGAATTTAGGTTTGCTTTTCGATTTAAGGGCTAATCTCTACGCACGAGTTATATAAGTTTGTAGTTAACCATTACACGCTTTTTCGTAACAACTATCTTCGTAGTGAGACTCAAGTTCAAATTTTAAGAAAAGTCAATTTCAAAACCTATAAAATACATACTTGTATTGAAATAATGGTTGTTTGCAGTCGTATGGTGATCACGACTGTTTACCACCGCATTTTGCAAAACACGCTCATGTCCAGTCTGTCGAGTTTGCTGCGTATCGAACTAAGTGGGTTGTAAATCAAACAATAGCCACCAATAATAGAATATTTTGCAACCAAACCTATCTACAGTATACAGACTTCAGAAATCAGCTGTTCTCTCTGTCCTAAATCTAATCTGTTAGCTTTTTTCGTCACCGCGTTAGCAATCGTCTTTGATAGTTTTTGTTTATTAACCTGGAACTATAACTTATTTTATCGAATCGTTTTCAAAAGTATTCGTTTACGCCATCCACACGAGGAAACGTAAACGGCGTTTTAAAAAGTATCCACTTTGGAAACCGTTTTCGAAAGTATGCGTTTACAGTGAGCGTTTTCATCGTGTGGACGGAAGGCCAAAACGCATCAAAAAGTATGCGTTTACAAACGTAAATGTATACGTGTGGACGGGGTCTTAGGTTTGGTAACAAAATGGTTCTTGGCGTACAATCGTAAATTCTGGTTCACACAAGCGACGTATATTACACAAAAGCCAATACCTCATCCATGAAATATTATACTTTAGTCTAATTCACTAAGGTAAATATAAAGAATCCGCGCATGTGATTAGTCTAAAAATTTAAAATCTGACGCTATATTCGCCTTATGTAAATTCAAGATATAGCGGCTAACCGTTCTGCAGTCGTGGATGAGAAAGAAATAGAACAATTAAAGGAAAACGCTGTTCCAATAAACACAAAAAAGGAACAACATTTGGGGTGAAATTTTTCAAAGGTAATTTCACGTTACTAGCTTACATTCTCAACTTGCGTTTTACTAGAAAATAGAGAAAGCAATAGCTGTTCAAAATAAAAAACAAGAAAGTCACCAGAAAAAATGGAAAAAACTTTCTACACTGTAACTTCCCGAGACCGAGTATCTAACATTATTAATAAACATATATAGATAGTATATTGTTAATTATGAGACACAAACGTGTGTAAGTAGGCATATCTATATATTACGAGCTTGTAAAGAGCCAAGTTGAGCTGATCTTAATAAATGTTACGCATAAAAATCATTTTACTTTGACGGAAAGTCGTTTACAAATTTGCGGCAGCACGTAATTCCGCAACCGACTTCTTTCAAACTTGCGACATTGCAATATTTTTCCAAGTTTTTTTCGAGTATCCAATTGAGTTAAAAAGACTAAAACAAATATTCGCCTCAGGTCATTAATGTCGTGAATATTTACATCGAAGTTTGTCTGGGTAAATATTCATCAACGTTCACTTCGCCTTCGGCGAATAATAGTTAGATGGACATCAAATTAGTCTCAGTTCAACGTATACAAAATAAAAGAATAATTTCTTGGATGAGATGTTTGTGTCGCCAGTGTGAGCAGTCCTTTCACCCTTGAGGCGATTATGGCCAATATTTATAGATGTTTAATCGATTCGAGTGCTCTTTTTCATTTATAATTTTTGAAACAATGGCTGCCTGTTTACAGAGACAGGATTTTCTTTAAAATTTCCCATCTCACTTATAAAATATTAAACAAAGAATCAAGTCCATTGCCTCGCCGACCCTCTAATAGCCACAAGCATCCCAGAAAACTCTGTCCCTCTTATAAATATTTACTAGTTGTATCCAGTGTTTGAACTTTTATCTATGATCAAATCTTCACCAAAATAGTTATTGTTATTATAAATATTTCGAATGATGTACTGGCAAATTCTCTTCACCTGTTTCCACAACTTTCATTTAAACAGGTTGGGCTGGAGAATTTGCATCAAATCGTAGACAGTTTGCTGTACGTGTGCGCAGGCCAGCTGGTGTACTGACATCGTGTATTTTACTACTACTTTCAATATTGGCTCTTCAGAGGCAATCCACCAGATTTCTTTCCATGATCAGTGATAAAAATACACTTTAAATAGAACTTGCTATTGTTCACAGAGAAGGTTATAAATATGTGGAAAGTTAAAATCGAAATCTCCCATGTTGAACTTTTAGAAAAAGGTGAGCAATGTTATAAAGTGTCAATAGTTCCCTGGTTATATTTGTTGATAAATAACGAATACCACGCTTCTAAGAACAGCTTGCTATGAAAAATGTTTTCTGAGGCTACTACGTTGGTGTTAGGCAGAAAGCATACTTTGTCTTTGAACTGGTTTTGGTGCAGCGATATATTTCAACTTTTATTCCACACACAAGGGAGTTCTTTTGAGAGTCATAAATCGAGAGTGAAACAAATGTTTAGGCCTTGGACTATACTCGATTACATTCAATATTCAACTGGATGTTTTCATAAATAATTTCGTCCGAAATCGCTTCGTGCAAATGCCAACTAAATATTGAAGATAGTTTTTGGTAATCGAAAACCCAAAACATATGCTAGCATTCTCTCACACTGTTACGGACCGGTCCGCGGTAGTACTAACTCCTGTGTTAAATTGTCCTACTAACTCAAGAGAAAGAAAGAAAAGTCAAACAAAACCAACACAGCAAAAGAAAAAATGTTTTTGGGGGACGCATACTAAATGCTCTTAACTTTTTCGGGTTTTTATCCCCAAAACTTCTTGAAATGTTCTTAAATTGTTATTTTTGTTGGGCATTTGGATATTGCAGTAAACTTGTCTGGGTTTGTCAATCAGTTAATGCTATTAATGTCTTGTTTGCTGAATATGTTTAGTTTACGGCTAAGGCAGTCGTACCGTTGTTGTATTTTATGCTGTTATTGTTTTTTCTATTGTTGTTGTAGTTTTTGGCCGATTCGACATTTCAAGTAACTGATGTAACACTGTCAAATGCTACTAAAGTGTTAAATAACAATTCTTTCCATTTTCTATAAAACAAAAGTTTGTCACTTAACCCTTGTCTCCAGCTTAGTGTGTTCAGTTAACATGTTCTTACATTCTAGGCTCACCCACCTTCAGCATTCGTAAAACAACTACAACTATAATAGGGCGAGTTTAAAAGGCCAAGTTCACAGCATATTTGTGGGTGGTTTTAGTCTGTTTGGTGTGTCTTTATATCTGTTACATTTGATAAGCGTACAACCTACAAAACAAGTATACAGCGTTTTCGTTCGTCTGGTAAATTCCATATTTACCACGACAAAATTTGCGACTCGTATAAATAAATGGAAAAGAATAATGAAATTCTGGAAAATCTTAAATTTCCTACTTAATATTAAAAGTGATGAAATGAAATTATTTGTTTGAAAAAATGCTCTATCACTTTTTACTCCTTACAGACTCATCATCAGTCTCAAGTGAACAGAAGGTAAAAATTGGACATTTAAATCGTCCAAAACAAAACACTTCAATTAAGTAAGACAATACATATTCGTTAGAAACAAAAGTATCGTTTGCCCACATTTTCTCACACTGTTATTAAAGCAGCAGCTGTAATAATTCATAACTTGACTGAAAACTACACGTTTCTTTTCCCTATCATTAAATTCTCATAAAAACTCTCATAAACCATTTTACAAGTTTAATTGTTGCGATAGCGAAGCTTTTGGTCTTCGAACGGCAATTATGATAGCCATGGCACTAAATGCTTGCCATGGATAACAGCGCCCTTGGCATCTACAAGTCGAGTAGTTTTTCATTTCTAATAACTTCGTGGTTGCTGTGGAGCGTTCTTTTATACTGTAAAACTTGTTTTAGGCTGCCGGGACTCTTTTAGGTAATTATGTAAAAGTATATTTCAGACCTTTCAAGCAGGGCGCTTTTAAAATAGAGAGTGGGGTTAATTAATAAATAGTGATAGTGGTTAGTACGAAACGAAATTGAAACTACTACTAAAAGGTCCTAAAATGCCAGTTTTAAAGAAACAAATCTTTGTTTAAGAATAGTCCTTGGTCCCAAATGCTATATGAAAAACTAAAACAAATTGAAGCTCAAACAACCTTCCTCCGAAACAATTGACTAAGTTAACATATGAAAACTGAAGTCGTTTCACGAGCATATCACATTTAACTCTTTCTTAATTGTCTTCTTTTTTAAATTACGAGGGAAGGAAGGAGGCGGGAAACTCAGGCTCTAAGGAAAGGGTGTTTCAAAAAGCTTTTACGCGTATGGCGTTTTATAGAATTTTACAGAACAACGCAGCGCTTTCTTATATTTAGCTTTAAGCGGCAGTGTCATTGTTTTTCTTATTCACTGTTTTATGTTATTTACCGAAGGAATATCTCCGACTCAAACACAAAACAAACTTTTAATAATTTAAAAAAACAAGTCATCTATAGACCAAAACAAACTTTAGGCTGGCAAACTGTTGATGCTACTGAAACAAGAAAATCCATCTAATGTATTAAATGCTGCATAATTATTGGTCTCCTTGTTCAAAACAGATTTTTACTAAATTTAATGCCTACAGATGGTCATAACTTGTGAGACTCTGAACTGATCGGCACCGAGGTCCAAGAGAGAAGTTTCGGTATCTTTAAATATTTTAGTGTTGTGTGGTTGTACTTTAGAACTCTATATCCGCACGAAGCCAAGCTCCCGGAAGCTCTACGTCATTTCAAATATTACAATTTTAATTAAAATCGTACTTATGTAGAACTCACGTTGAGATATATTGTCATTTCAATTTGTATATTTATTTAGTTTATTTATATTTTTGCCTGACCTATTATGTTCTTGCTTTCCACATAGATAAATCCCCGCTAATGTAACCCCAGCCAGCTAGGGGACCCAAATAAAGTTGCTATACATACCATATTTTAGCTTCTAAATTGCTGCTTTATTTGTATAGAGTCCTGCTACAGATATCTTCAGATTATGGTGGCTTTAATAAATCCTAACATTCAAAGTAGGAAACATTGAAGTGAATATGGCGTTACTTTCGAGCAACATGTTTGATCGTTTTGCTTAGGATCAGTCTGAAGTGCAAATTTTAAGTACGTTTTTTGTAGCAAGACACCTCCATTTTACCGTTTGCTCAGCTTTGTCCAAAAAGATCCTGAACTAAAATATTTAGCATCTGTTGCAAATAACGCATGCAGGATAACAATGGGGAGGCATTTGCTTTCATTGTAAAGTTTTGTAGCCTCGCCACGGCTATTAAAGTTCAGAAACGGTCGTACATATGGCGACGAGCGTTGCATGGTGAATCCTCGCGTGGTTTTTTAACCACATTTTGTCTCGCTCAAGTAGTTGGAAAGCAACTCATACTTCTGCTTTAAATAAACAATATCTTTTTTTATAAGATTATCTTATGACATTTCCAAACACATTTTCCAGAAGAACGCTTTTCTATTATGTTCAAGGTGTGCAACTTTTTATTTCAAATGTTTTTGTTTCAAGTATTTCTTCATGAATTTAGAAAAAGTCATAGAATATTTTGTCTCTTGAAAACTTAATTTACAGATTTAATAGCGTAGCATCAATTTCAATTTTGATATCACGCTGCTTTGAAATTCCCAATATGGTTTACTGATATTGGAACGTATTTCACTTCTTACGACCACATTTTTTAGTTAAACCCCAAAATTTTCTCTTCTGATAAAGTGTTAATATTCATGACACAAAAACGTTTACTCGATAGCAGATGACAACAGCTTTGCCAACAGCAGATACCGCCTGCTCTACAGTTTTATATCAAAACTACAAATAAATACGATATAGAAATATAACTTTCTATAGTATTACCGTAGGACAAGATTCTGTTTGAGAAAAGAAAGTCTGCTGCTCACAATTGCTTTAATAAAAAATGCTCATCGAAAAAACCAATACTTCCGTGGCGACGACTTCGAAAACAATAAAAATGAATAATCTGAAAAATCTGGCCGCGTTGATTTTGTCTTATATTTATGATTAATTGCAGAGTTGGCGATTGCTGAGCTTTCTTTCTCAACTTTGCACCTTTTATGTCAATAATCGATTTGAATGTATTCACACCAAGCAAGAAAACGTGATGCTGCTCTTCACTCGATAAATACGGGTTTCTTGCAAGTTAGTTTTATCAACGTCATTGAGCAGGTGCTATTCAAGCTTGATAACTTTTTCTTGTTTATGCCGAAAACATCAAATTTTATATTTCCCGGCATATATCATGACCATTGGCTATCTTGGAATCCTCAGTTGGTAGTTTGTTCTCTCCATTGATCGTTTGACCGTAGAGTCTTCTCTTTCAGAGGTTTATCCTAGTAAGTTTTATTTATTTATTTTAACTGAATTAAGAAAAAGCATTACTTGAAAAAGGATAAGCAGCCAGTTAAGGATAATTTTACTTGTTGTTGGGTTTTCGACAAAATTACTGAAGTCGAGCTTTAATTTTTTATTTAGTTGTGTTACATCAAACATTTTAGCGAATTTCATCTATTTGATGGTGTTGTTTCCTTGAAAATTTCAAGTAAATTTATCACTGAATTGAATACGTTAATTCGATATAATTTTATTATCGGCTTCGTCTTTACGCCAAGATTATTGAGTCTGTTCTATAAGGAAGAACTGCTTCGAATACACGTTGCTTAAATACAAGACTTAGAATATTAAGAATTTGAAAATTTGTAATTTGTAAGATTGGATGTAATCTAATTTTCCTTAAATACTAAAGTAACGGATTGTTCTTAACTCAAAGAAACTGAGAAAATATTAAAATATACTACTGCGTGGAAAGAAACTACTTTACTTTGTAAAGCAACTACAAACGGAAAACTATAAAAGTGTACACTTTGTGTACACACTTGTCACTTATACACTTACGTCTTATAAACTTAGTGCTTTAGACTTAGCCGCCTCGAATTAATTGTATGCTTTTAAAAAGTTTTGTACACTCTTTTCCCAATTTGTAGCAAGATATAGAAGATGATTCAACATACAACTAATATTTGTATTACTTTAGGTAGCAAAAACAAACACACTTCACGGCTATTTTTTGTTCATTAAAATATTGATCGTTTTTCGGAAATTTAATTTAGGATGATTCTGTTAGTTGGTAAGAATGTTCCTTATTGGGATGTTTTAAAATCAACTAGCACGGAAATGAAATTTTCACTTGTATTGTAATTGAAATTATTTGAAGATAACAAAAGTGAGTGTTTGAAATGTTGTCTTTCATCAATGAAAGCCTGTTTAAGTTACCAAAAAGATTGTTTCTAGAACAAGGTGCGGCAATTTTTCGCCAGCCGACGAACTCAATCTGCATTTTAGTTGCTCTTTCATTTAGAGGCTCCAGATTGCCTTTTTATTTATTACGAGACTTCCAGGTTGAAAAACTGCAATCTGGCAGTCGAAGAAATACTTGTTTGCGACACGGAACTTCGCAGTTTTTCTGTTTTAGGTTACCTGTTTTGAATAGTATTTCTCATGTTGGTTAAATTAAATCTTTCGAAAGTACTATCACTCGTTAATCACAAAGTTATATGAGAAAGGGTTGATTGATCTTGACGGATGCGCCAGTCGCGGTTTACCGCGCTATGTCTCTTAATGGAATTGCCTGTAGAATGTGTGCTTTGACGCTATCATCAAAAAAAGTAATTTTCAAAAATTTGTTTCAGAAATGAAATTACTAAAATTACAAGAACCGAAGAGAAATTAACAAGACAAAATAATCTTAAGCCACAAAATTTAAGCAACTGCGTTCAACTGTAAGTTTCCTAATTTTCCATTAATGGGCCTCCAAGTAATTAAAATTGTTGATCAATGTATTCTGTGACAACATCAAAGCCTTTTTGAATTTAGTTAAATAATTTTGTAAGTCTTCATTAATAAAATAATTTTTCATAGGATTATATTTCATAGTTTTTTTCTATTCGCTCAACTTGCAGAATCTGAAAATCACTTCGGAAGCTATTGACTCTGTTGAAGTAAAATCCTTGACTAATAAATTCAAATCTTCTTTTAAAATATTAAGTCGCACTGGTAGCACTTAAGAGATGCTATCGCTCTATTTCAAGTGTTTGAAGAAAAGACCTTGTCCGTAGGAACAGCAAAAAGAAAAATTAAATTGTACTGCTTAAAATGTTGTTTGTTTAACATAGTTACTTAATACTCTTCTATTTCTCAGTTCCCACATCTGAACGCCTCGAAAGCGGTGTGAATGGTGCAAATATCGAGCTACCAAAAATTGTTGCACTTCCCGGAGAGTTCACAAAGGAGCATCGTAAAGAATGAACATTTCAAGCAACGTAAGTTGTCCAGCGGAGAGTTATGAATCGCCCTCTCTCAAAGGACTCAAGACGGCAGCCTACTTAACCTTTTGGTTTTTGTCATTTTCTTGCAATTTGTCGCTTGTGATTGTCGTGTACAGAAATAGAAGAGTACAAACGACGTTGAATATATTGATGGCAAACATAGCCATTTCCGATATTCTCTTGACTCTGTTCGGCATCCCTCAGCAAATTTTGGACATTTACAAAGATGCAGAAGTCGGCCCGGTGATTCCTTTCATAATGTGTAAATTTACGCCATTTACGAACGGGTTGTCGACTTCCGTGTCTATGATGAGTCTGGTGGTGATAGCCATTGAACGATTCCAGGCCATTGTATACCCGATGAAATTCAGAGTGATCAAGATCAAGCGGTGTCTTGCTATCATTGCAGTCTGTTGGCTGATAGGAATCATCTTTTCTTCATGTAACTTATTCACCTTTCGCCTCGAATCTCGTCCAGGAAATAGGTACGTCTGTATTTACACATGGGAACCGTACGCTTCCAAGAATGAAGGCCTAAAAAACTACACGATAAGCTTCTTTGTATGCTTCATCGCTATTCCACTAACACTGATGATCGTATTATACACAGCTCTCATACACTCTCTCCAGCGCCATAATTCAATTGTGAATCAACTGCCGGCTGGACGCAAGAGACGCGCAAGGGAAAACAGAAATGTAATCTGTATGCTGGTGACTATGGTTGTAGTGTTCATTCTTTCGTGGAGTCCTTATTTCATTATCAATGTTTTTCTGTTTATTTTCTACTGGGATTTTCAACCTCCCTGCAACATATTTCGTGTTTCTTTTTTCACTCAATTATTGTCATATTTATACACAATTCTTCACCCTCTTATATATTACTGTTTTAGCAGAAATTACCGTCAAAAGTTCCAACAATTACTGTGCTGTCAAGATCCTTCTTACATTGACACCGAATTTAACATGGGGATATCGTAAACCTTCCTTTATCGCAGATTTTGCTTTTGCTTATGCTTCTCAATTATATAGCGAGATGGTCAGCCTTTGCATGTAAACGCTTAGATTTAGAAGTTCTAAATCAACAAGTTAAATGAATTCTTGCATGTCCTATCGCTCTATAGACATCCACAAAAACAAAGTAAAACATATTTAAAAATGGAGTTGAGTCTAATTACTTAAAAAGTTCTGTAGAGAACTAAAAGTTTCGTTCACTTCAGTGACCTTTCTCGGCAAAATGAAATGATAGTAGTGTAGGTTTTATTGAATATCAATAGAGCTTCCCTTCATGGCATTTGAGTCTTCATCATTCATTCTACTGAAGAACATCAAAACGTGTAGTTCTTTACAAAACTATTTGAACAATGAGAGTCAACTTGAGTGTTATTCTTTATTTCAATGTGCATGGTTACGACCACAACATTTTATAATGCAAAGTCGTATACTATGATCCTATCATTGTAAATACTATACGATTGTGCACGTGCACTATGTGTTCGGAAGGTTTCTGTAGTATGTTTGTAGTTTGGCCAAATGAACACATTGCAATCATAATAATAGGGGAAACGAATTTCTAAAAGAGGATGGCAAAATATCACTTGTAAGGTGGTAGCTTGATTAACAAGAAAATCGTTCTTTTGCGTAAGAACTGATAAACGATAAACTTCTCAAATCATTTTAGTAACAGGTGGGAACGAAATTAATAGATCGTTATTTCGCAAAACGTGTGAGCAAGTATGAAACATTAACCTTGGGGCAAAATAATGTTGCTCTCAAACATTCCGCGTCTGAACAATACCACATAGCATTTTCATGGAAAAATTGTTATGTAGCAAATAACTTGTTTCTGATAATCTATAATGTTACAATAATAATAAGTATTCGTCAAACTCGAGAAGTAACAAAGATGCCCGTATTCCTGTGCCAGAAGCCACACCTTGTCCTGATGACTGGCTATAAAAATAAGTAATGCGAGGCCCTTCCTAGCCCGCCACTGAACAGTGCCAGTGTGCCAGTGTACTATATTGTACCAGCGGTTTCCCTCAAATCCCATGCACTAGCTTGTAGTTTCTTCCAAAACCCTAAATCCCAGAGCTCTTCTTTTTTCGCATGCCAGAAGCCATGGACTCAACGCGCTGATTGGTTGGCAGAGGGTAGATAATTTTGTTTCGCTACATCCCAGTTACAACGTAAGCTCTGAAACAATAATTATCGCCAGGAGCACTCATCTACTCTTTGCTCTTATTTGGGCTTCTTAAACTTTTTTCTCAGGAGTGAGAGATGCGAGATTTCAACATACTTAGGCCTATTGATGTATATGTGAGGTTTCAACATACCTGGACCTGTTTATGTATATGTGAGATGTCAACATACGGAGACCTATTTATGTGTATGTGAGATTTCAACACACTGACACCTATTTATGTATAAGTGAGATTTCAACATACTGAGATCAGTTGATGTACTTATTCTGAGACCTATTTATGTTTAGTAAGGTTTCAACATACTGAGACCAATTTCAAAACACTGAGCAAAGTTAAAAAAATGCGGTCAATTTGTGACCATTTTGCCCCTTTGTTGTTTTCTTGGAGGGTGCTATATGAGCATTTCAGTAAGGCTCCGTATAAACATTTCAGGCAGGTGTTATATAATAATTTGAGTCAGGCGTCATATGATCATTTCTGTCAGATGTGATATAATCATTTCCAGGCGCGTAGCTACCTGTAAGCCAGGTAAGCCCGGGCTTACCAGTTTTTCTGAAACCCTAGCACTTTTCTTCATCC
>JANSTQ010000016.1:0-58865 GCA_026167885.1 Bergia puertoricense | reverse complement strand
AGGTCGAATAACGATTTTCGCTGTTAATATCCGGCAGATAAATTTAACCAGCTCAAGATAGATCGGATAGCCTTTATTGACATTATAAAAATCTTGAAAACGTGAATTTGGTTTAATAAAAGATAAAAATTATAGTTTATCGACAAGAACCGAGCGACAAAATATTGACCCACTGGAAGTTTCGATAGATGCACAGAAAGCGACTGAATACCCTGCCATACTTTCTCTGTTACTTAAGTTTAATCACACGCCCAGCAATTATCTAACCTTGGCATCCCTGCCTTTAGTTACCGATATAAAAGCAAGCAGTTGAATTACTGAATTACAATTACACTTTTAAATCCCTGCTATAGTGCTACAAGGAAATCCAGGAATTACACAACGCCCCAACGAGAAGAGATATGAAAAAATAACAAAAAAACTTCAAGTAAAACATGTCCGCCATGTTGGTTGAAATCCCGGAAGATCACGGATAGCGACAACGTGGAAGCGACAACGTGGAAATGGCAGGAGGGGGAACACACATTGTAAAACAATAGAGCTGCAGTCAAAATCTTTGTTGAGAGTTTAAACATAACCCCCCTGGATAACAGCGACAACGTGGAAGCGACAACGTGGAAATGACACATTTGGGCTTCCGTATCAATGACTTGTGCTTCCAGCTTTCATATTAGTGGTAGGCAACAAAACAGTTGTTATAATTATTAGGTATTTTTTGCCTACTGCTGCAAATCTGTCTCAAAGGCAGCCATGTGTGTTTACATTCTCTGCATATTTTGTCCTTTTTACCACAATGCATTGCGTGGCGCCATCATCTTCGCTGTATGGTGAATTGTTTTTCTTGCACTTGTGTCTAAGTCTGCACGTTGTTGTGTTCTAATGCGAACTAGGTTTAATAGTTTACCACTAGTAGTTCACTTTACATACTATAGTAAGTAAGTAAGTACGTGTTATGGTCGACTTTAACCCCAACTGCAGCCAGAGGCCGAATTGCTGGGGCTTTACAATGTTGTTGGGGGACTTAAAGACAGGACTGCACTTTACATGCGCAAATTGCTGCCGCGCAGTTTACAATATTTCTGAGGATAAATGCCTCCTGCGACCAGGACAGGACATACCACAACACCGGGTAGCAACCCTACTCATATCGATGAGTGTGTGGGTTCTTTTAAGTCCCCCGCTAGAATGACGAGAGACTAGACCAACGGCTTGACGCCCCTGTCTGCGTACGGTGTGGCGAAAGGAAGGCCGCACAAATATTGAACCCTCGGCAAGGCAGGGGATTGAACCCGGGGTCTGCCGCTTCACAGTTAGAGATCTTACCAAATGAGCCAAGCTTGCACACACTTTTATGAAAGGAGCTTTTGCCACTCCAGTATGCCAAATATGTTGATATTGCAAAGTGTTAACAAATATCAAGTTTTAAGTCATCATAGAATAATCGTAGCGAGAAAATACAAACCCATTTAGTTGTTTACAGCTGTTTATGGTGTTTCTTACAACACTATACTCCACAACTTACATTAATCCCGGGTCTAACGGGCGTGAATGTCGATGAGACAGGGACATATGCTGTTGGTCTAGCCTCTCGACGTTCTATCAGGGGACGTGAAAGAGCCCACACACTTCTCGAAAAGAGTAGGGCTATCCTGGTGTTGCGGTGTGCGGCTAAGGGCGCAGCCCGGGGCATTTATCCTCAGAAATCATTGCGAACGGTTGAAGACTCTCAAGCAATGAACCATACACTTGTTGGGAACTGGTTGCTAAAAAGTTCTGCGGGGAGCACCTGGATTTATATGTATAAATGTAGCGTTGCTCCAACAGCTCTCACGCACTCTCATTAATTCTCGTGCGCTTTCGTCTACTTGTGACATGTTCAAATTTCGTGAGAGTTGAGTGACTCGTGGAACTCTCCGGTCGACTCTCGCCCTCGTATTACCGCGCGTGCTCTCATCTATTTCTCATCATGCACTCAACTCATCCAAATAGCAGCTCTCATTTTATCCACTTTTATCAAACTTTCATCACTCACTAACACTTTGACGCAACTCCATCACTCAAGTCTCGCTCAGCTCTTTTTCAATTCTCGTTACTGAACTCTCATCCAACGTTCATCACACTCCTCTCAACAAACTTTCATCAACTCATCCAACTTTAGTCAACGCTCATCCAACCCTCATAACTGAACTCACATCCAATTCTCCTCATTCAACTCTCAGCCATCTGTCACTCCAACTCTCATCACTCAACTCTCAATACTCAACTATCGGCCATCTCTCATCCAACTCTCATCACTCACTCTCATTACTCGACTCTCTGCCATCTCTCATCCAACTCCCATCACTCGACTCACATCCAACTCTCCTCACTCAATTCTCGGCCATCTTTTATCCAACTCCCATCACTCAACTCACATCCAGCTCTCCTCACTCAACTCTCATCCAACTCTCACAACTCAACTCTCATTCAACTCTCATCATTCAACTCTCATCCAACTCTCATCACTCAACTCTCATCAAATTCTATTCACTCAACTTTCATCCAACACTGATCCAATTCTTGTCACTCAACTCTAATCCAACTCTCATCACTCGACTGATCCATTCGGTTGCTTTTGCTGTATTTCAGCAAAACATTACCAACAGGGGTAAGGTAGGGTTTGTTGTGCACGTATAAAGAAACACGTAACTGCATAAAATCAGTGGCCAAATCTTCATTTTTCCACGGCATTAAAATGAAATAATCAATCTCCAACACCCTTAATAACTTTAAAATTACTTTATTGAACTCTGGTATACTGAATCGGAGATAAGCATCTATCCAAATATCAATTAAGGGACCTTTCAAACAAAAATATGACTTTTTCTGTGATTAGTTTTCAGTGCCACACGGTGGAACTTAAACTTAAACTTAAAAACTATCTACTTAATTCCGGGTCACAATTCCTTACGAATGAAATAACTTTTTAATATGCTTATCAAAATACAACCTCTGGATGTGGCTGTCGTCTGTATCATGTGCTATAGCTGAGTTTTCGTTTCTTTCCGTCAATTTACATTTACAAGTTAAATAAGGATTTGTTTGTATTCTGTATAAGATCCGTGACGTGAAGGAAGATTACTCAACCATTGAATGAAGTCCTATTCAATTGGGATTACTGGCTTAGAACGGATTATAATACAGAGAGCGACACCTTGTGTGACATTAGGAACATTAGGATTCAAAGTCACCTAACTGCCGCAAAGCAACAAATTACCCATTTCTTCTCTGATTATTCAAGAGTTTGATACCTCAGGAAACAAGTCTTGAATGTTTGAATTCAAAATATGTAAAAACGATTGCATTTCACGTTTGTCTACTACACCACATACTTTTAAAAAATCATTCCAGAGTATCTTTAGCTGTTCAACGATTTGCCGCAGTTTGCGCAAAACTTGTCAAAAACTGCCATTTTGTGTCCGCAGCCAGTACAAAATGTATTAAATCCTCGATTTCTTTCCAGTCCAACAACATACTGCTGTGCTCTAGAACGCGGTGACGTCAATGGCCTGGTTGATACGGCAAAAGGGTTCTCAAATTTTGGTTTAACCAATAGCGGTGGGGGCATAGGCCTTCCAGATGGAAACACTCTTGATGGAGGGCAGACTAACGGATGTGACATTGTTGCCGACCTGGCCAGCATATTACTGGGCACTGGGCTATGCATAAACGATGAAGCATGCGTAATTATTGGTGGGGAGAAACTGCAGCCATTGGCGAATGTAGCCGGGGTAGCCTTGTTCAGTGTTGGCATTGGAGGGCTTCTTGCTTGACCCTCTTGAGTTGATAGGATACATTCGATTGTTTCAACCAGATTTCCACGACACCCTTCAAGAATAAGCTCCAACGTGCTGTTACTGTAGGTTGGGAAGATCTTTAAAAGTAGCTCTACTGACCGGAGTCGCGAAGAAGATACAGATTCAAGCTCGGCAGCAAATCTAGGGTAGAGTCTGAGTACCTCGCGACCATTTGATGGAACTTTCCCAGGAATTAATCTGGTCGTCTCTTCAGCAGTGTGTTGCCGCACACTCGGTGAATGTGTATCATTCTCTTCTTCACCATTCTGTTGAATTAAATCTTCTTTGTGAGGTTTCGGAGATTCCGTGTCATTTTGGAATCCGGTTTGATCATGGTGTGGCTCTTCCTTCACTGAAACAGGAGGTGAAAGAGCTTGTCTCTTGGGGCTTGGAATTTGATCGTCCTCCTCATCAGACAAATAACTGCACCTCTTTTGAGATTCTACAATAGAATGATAATTTTTTTTAGTACATCAGTTTCCCTATGGGAGAAAGTAAAACCGTGCCGCATATGGTAAGAGTGTTGAAACAATATACGAAAAGATGCCAGGAAGAAGACGCTTTGTCCTGCTTTTAATAAAGACCAGGGTGTTCTCATAATAGGCAGTTCATGTACATGGTATTCATATAAATGTACCTATTGGACGCCAAGTTTGGTGGACCGGTATAATCCAATTATACATCATTTTATGAACACTTTTCAGTATTTTTACAAAACCACAGTAGCCGAAGAGGTTATAAAAGCTTGACTGAAAAAGGGTTTTACGAGTATTACAATGCTTTTAAAGGACAACACAAAACAAACGAAAGCTTACAATCCGGAAACTTAGCGTTCAAACTCATGTGTAATCACACGACTATTGAAAAGAAATAATGAGACGAATTTGGTATTACCTTCGCCGTTTGGAGATAATCGGAGGCTTGGGCCATTCATAGAAAGTAGATCTCTTGGTATATGGAGGCCGTTGGGTATGGTACGCGCGTGGAAAGCCATGGAGTAACTGAGACGAACATTCTCCAGTTCACGCTGATACTTTTCTCTCAGTTCCACTCCCTTACGCTGTTGTCGCAAAAGAGCAACTCGCGCGGCTGTCACTCTCTGGCGCTCTGTGATCAGCTGGCATTTGGAACAAGTGCAATCCCTCCATCGACAGTAGTGTTTATGGCCTTTGAGCCAAGATGTCAGGCCGTGGCCTCGGCAACGGGCGCACTTTGGGATTCTCTGATGATTCGCATCAGTATTGTCCTGGGACTCATTTGATACTGGAGATGTCGACATCTTGGTTTTCTGTGAGAATAACGATTGCTTTAGTCAAACATCCAGTATTCGCAGTAAAATATAGTGTTATATTGTTACTTTAAAGGTAATATCGGTCAGACTTTCTTGCGACTTTGTTCCCATTTTCGAAGGAATCCCTTTGACTAACCACATGAAAATAATGTGTAAATAGCTGTATCCATAATCTGGTAAAAGCCTTGATTCTAATTTGAACTTGAAATTAGTTCAAAGTGGCGATCCATTAGCTTGTCAATTAATGTTTGGCTTGAAATTCAATTGTGCTTTTAGTTATTTCATTTTAAAGGTCGATAAAAGACATTTTGCATGGATATTAGCGATCGGGTAATTCAAAAAGACTTCTAATTTAATTCTATTGTACAGATGTTGGGGTTGTAAGTGTGCGAATTAAAAGCGGGTATCCAGTGCTGGCCTTTTGAAGTGTTTCACAAAATAAACACATTTATATAATAAATAGCATCTTAATTTTGAGCTATTTCTTTTGAAATTGAATAGAAAAGATTACACGTGAACGCTGCGCTGATAGAGCACTGTTAATAGAATAAAAACTCACCATGCCAAGCAAAGCAACATCAACGTCTGAGTGAATCGTGATAGTATTGCCATTTTTACGAAAAATATTTTACATCTTTACAAAATGTTTTACAAAACCGATTCTCTAAAAACTTTAGCAATTTCTTATTATCACAACGAAGCAAAGTGGATTAAAATGAATGGTCAATTGAATGTATATTTCTGCAGTTTGCGCTGAAAATATTTTGTTCTTTACAAATTGCAATCCAAATACTGAGATGGTTTTTTATTCAACAATTTTAGTGAGACTGACACCTGCTAAAACGGACTCTAAGAAGAAAAGAAAAAGTCCTATTGACAAATTACAAACTAAATGCTAACAGTTAAAATCATTGTGAACGTTCCTTCTTCCCATGTTGTGAGGTTCGAACAAACAGATTAAATATATTTTATTCATTCAAGTACTGATCAATAGCTGCATGAACGTATTGGTTCGCCGCCAAAATAGAAAAACAAAAACCACAGTTGTAAAGAAAGATATTTCCCACAAATCTATAGAAGTTCTAAACGTCGCTTGATAAGTTGAATGCTGTCTGGTTGTTTTCTCTAAACGAATGTCTGTTTGTTTATCGAAACTAGGATCCGATGAGGAAAAATCTTTACTCGGAAAAGGCCAATATTTACAAGTTGCAAGTTCAACATTCAGTTTCGCACAGTTTGCTCTGACTGAAGTTGATCAGTATTACAGTCGTCAGTTATATTGAAAATTGCCTTTTCATAAACATTTGAATTTCGAAAAATAGTTGCATAAAAATATCGAGGTATAAGCAATCATAACATTTTTGCTGACTTAAAATGTGTTTTGTCTGACTTCATTTTGGAATGCGAGTGTCCTTACGCCGTCCAAAAGATAAAAAGATTTTAGTCAAAACGGTCAAAGATAGCCATATCAACACGTCACGCTTTGATAGAAAAATAGCTAAACATCTTCTAAAGTCAAGCAGAAATAAACAATTTACCTCAAAAGATGTTTCTCCTAAATGATGTGAACTTATCATTGGGAGCAACTGAAGCGTAAACGAAAAGGAGTCGAATGTGAAACACAACTATGATTTTCACTCCCGCGTCTCTGTGGCATTTGACGCCAAATTTCAGTCCCCAACATTAACTTAAGCAAAAGTAACTTCTGATTGACAAAATAATCTCACTATTAAATAAAACATACTTTGATCTTATCGATATAAACAAGAATAACAATCTTGCACATTGTGAATGAACAGGCTTTTCCCGCATAACTTAATGAACACCTATGGGCCACCTGATCACGGAGTCTCGGTCACGAAAAGAAATACTCGCAAACTCATTCGGCGTGAAAATTCGACGAAAACTGTCAACACTTCCGCAGAAATGTGAAGATTTTTTTAAAAGATTGTTTTGGACATTTTTGAATATCAGGTTCTGGTCACCACAAACGTATTTACAACATAATGTTGTATTGATTTGTTTCAAATTTATGTCAAAGAAATAATGTAAAAATATCCAAACCCTGTACAATACCATCACAAATTAAAAACTTTTCCAATTCTTCCGTTATTTACCGTCGGGAAAATTAACTTTTTGACAGTTTGTCTTGGCAAACAGACGAAATAGCAGGACATCACAAAATGCCGAGAGCAGCGGGCATTTGCCGGCAACGTTTGCGAAGTGACCCAACTTACCGCAAGCAGTCGGAACTTGTGAATGGCCAGTTTAATAACTCTTCCTTTGAAGTTGCGAACGTTGTATAAATTACAGCCACTTTGGTCACCTTGCGTCTTGTTTGTTCACACCACCTTTTTCTGCTTCTTTTTTTGAAAACTTTGTTATCAGTGTGATGAAAACAAAAACTGCGAAAACCTATTAGCTTGTCAATGATCTGTTGTTGTGTTCTTCCCAGTGTTGAAGATTTGTGCGTGACTAAACTAGGTGTTGGACACACTCATTTATACATGTCGCTTTGTTCGCAATTTAATACTCATCACTGGTTTTGAATGTTTTAAGTTGGGTTTATTCAAAAATAGATATAACGCCCATGTTAAATAAGCTCTTTACGTGATGTAATTGAAATTACCAAGTCGTTTTGTTAAGCAACTGAAAAAGTCGCATGCAATCAAGGCCCAATCAAGATCTTGAGCAGCTATTCAAATATTCAACCTTAGTGTCATTCAAATACAAAAACTGCGTTTATTGAATAGAAACATCTTATTGTGGAGCAAGTTGTTTTGTTGTAAGATCGCAAATTGAGATAAAACGTAAAAACACTGAAACCATTATGTGTTTGACCCTGTGCTTTAGTTAAGAAATCACCAGTGCCTGAAACAAAACTTGTTCGACCTTTCGATTCCATTTTTTATAGATTTCCTTAAAATGCCATTTAATAATTATTATTTTGATTAGTTTCCAGTATTTACATAAGGTTAACAAATTTCATGCATGAATTTCTTTGGTAACGCTTCAAGGAACCAAACTAAATCGTGTGAAACAAAAGTAATAGCTTCACAACGACCGGTCGACTCAACAGTTTATGGTGTTGATAATCAATATGAATATGGCGTGGTACCAGCCCTTTGGTGATTCAACTACTTGTTAGTTGAATACAAACAAAAAACACGAGATGAATTTGAAATAATTAATATTATTGAAAAACGATCCACTGAAATAAATGCAATTGCCTCTGACTATCTAACCGTCGAGGAACACTGTACGTGTTTCGCCTTTGGGCGAATTTAAGCTCATGGCTTATTCATCGAAAGCTTGCACGCGAACGTTTCAAATTCGTGAGTGTGCTTCTATGGCTTCCAATTATGACATAATACACGCCAAGAAATCGAGATACGACGATAGGTTGGTCAACGGAAACAGATATACAGCACGCAAAGAAAAACATAGGAAGCTTACTGGTTAGAAATAAAATCCCATTCTAAACTTTACATTATACAATCTTACTACTAGCGTACAATTAATAAACTGTTTGAAAATTTTGTTCTAAAAAATCCGTTTTTATCCGTCTGTCCTTGTCTGTCATCAGTCGAGGCGTGGCAAAACCAGCATAAACTTAATGAAACTATAATTTTGTTTCAGTTTTTGTTTTGTTTAACCAAAGTAAGAAAGATGGCGTGCGGTTGGCAAAATTATCAGTGGCTTCTCAGCATGGCAGTTGCAAAAATAATCAACAAAAAACTGGAAAGCCTTTCCCAGTCAGCGAAAAATTAGTAGATCGAACACCTTCAGTGACAAAACAGCAGGCGCGGTTACAACCGATTGTATTAGTTTCAACTAAATGAGTATTTTGTTACCTTGGGCAACAAAAAGACAAGTGTGTTTTAGCACCTCGTTCACACCTCATAATCCGCGTTGAATTCAAACTGTGATAAACTTTTCTAAATATTAATCAACTGACTGAGTTGATTACAAAGTAAGCTTTTAGGCAGCGACCGTACACGTACATTTGATGAAACCCTCCTACCTTGATACGAAGTCGATCCAAACGTCTTCAAATTTATAATCTGAAACAAAATCGACAACAGTAATAAAACACTAATATCAAGGAAACTTGATTAATGTTGTCCGTTAGCGAGGACTGGCAGTTAAAATTAAGAAGGCAGTTTTTCACCTTGGTGGAGATAACTGTACTATTAATTCGGAACTTCTCTAAATGGAGGTTAAATTATCGTGTTTGTACTTAAAATTCAAGTTTCCTGTTTCACGATATTTCACGCACCAACACGACTAGCGCACGAGACTCTTCGTACCACTGCTGCAAACACAGCACGCAGCGCATGTTCAGTGGGGTTTGGTGTTAGAAACAAAAGTATTACAATACCCGTATTAAGAATTCTTGTAAATACATTGCGGTGGGCAAATCAGCTGGGAAAATGTATAGAGATAATTTTATAAAGTTATGGCCTAAACAACGTGTAAATGGATTACTTTCTCAGATATGAACACTAATGTCAACTGCTGAAGAAATTTCATTAAGTTCGGAAGTAGTATTTCTTTAGTAATTGCTTTCTTAATAACTTAAGTAAGTCAATTGTCAGAACTGTCGCATTTTGGAGACAGTTTAAGAGGCAGGTGGAAAATAAAAAAATAAAATCTATTCTTATAGTTTTGCTTCCACATGCATGGAGTTTCTATGTAGTGTACAATAGTTTATTATTATAAGCATGGGGGTGACTAGAGATCATTTCGCAGCGGCTATATAACAACATTTAAGCCGGGTTTTGTCCAAAGAAGTGCAATATAATTCCTATTCATTTTGACACCTACAAAAACAGTCTCATTGGTGGCTGAATTCAACTTTTCTAACGACTAAGTCAGTTAAGATGTTCGTTTTACTGACAACTCAGTAATGATTCGCTTTGCTGCTCTTCAGCCATGCTTCCTCCGATTTCTCAGTTACTTCTCAGAATTAAAAGAAACAACAGTAGCGGCTTTGATATTTGTGAATTTTCTTTAACTTATTCTGACGGAGTTTAGCTTGATTTAAATTATTGTATTTCTGTAACGGCGACATACTAAAATTTTAATTCTCTGATCTTCAGCTATCTCAAGTACATTTGACACTCAACAGGAGAGCGCCGTGTTTTGAACACCAAGTAACCCATTTGCCTGTGACAAAACTGGTGGGAGAAGAGTCACCAGAAAATGTCATTTGAGCTGGATCCCCACTGCTGGTGTGTACATTCATGCAAAACAAGCAATCGAAACACTATACAATCTGTAATTTTAAAGTTCTTTAACTTGCCTGAAAGGTATTAAATGGTCGATATTTGTATAAAACGAGACCAGGAGGGGGTTGTTTAACTGTTGGTTTTTTAACAAAACGTTTACCAGTCTTTACGTTCTTATTAAAATCCTCTAGTAATCTATAAAAAGATTTATCTTGCGTGCCACCCAGAATTGATAATAATAACAATAAGTATAACACAAGTCCTTCGACGCATTTCACTAACTCTAAATGAATTTATAGCTTTAGCTAAACAGGTGATTAAAAAATTGGTCTGGAAGTATAGTTTACCTATATCCGCAGTAAACCTGAACAATGTACTCTAACGAGAAACTGAAAGCACCGACTTATTTAGACATTCCGAATTTAGCAAAGGTGGCGTTTATTTGTAAACAAGTCAGAAAAAAATAGAGTCGATTTCCTGAAATTAGCCTTGTAATCGAATCGTTGTTTCAGTGGCCCAGCGAAAATCTCGAAATAGTTTAAGGGCTGTTTCCGAGTTATTCCGTTTAAGTTCACGAATCAAGCGGCCTCTTTAAACTTGTTCAAAAAGCTAAAATAATGAAATATTATTAAAGAACGATAAGTGAACTCGATGAATTGCTCCTCGCTTGGTTAACAAATAAAAAAGTGAAGAAAATGCAGAAAGGCTTTACCCTTCTGGATCAATAACTGTTTCAGCAGTAACAAAAGTCCCTAATGAAACTCGATCGAGTTGTCAAGCCGACAAAGATCACCGTCAGTATCTTTAATGAATACAAAATTAGGCTTGCTTTTACATTTTACCGACTCAAAAAGTTGGTCTTATTACTAAAATTAACAATTGAAAACTCTAATTTTGTTTCTAAATGTGCAATTCGTTTGACTTTGTTTTCACCGCAAAGGAAGTGTGACTTTCTCAGTCAATTAATTAATTGTTCAAAAGGTTCATAAAATTTGTCCAAGTACGACTTTTGAGCTCAGTTTGTTTCTATTTTAGTGTGAAATTTTCACGTTTTAAGTAGATAATTTGCCGCCGGCAGGCAGCTACCTTACTGCAGAATTCATTACACTTTATAAGGGAGGCTTTTTATAATATTTGACTGAGTTAACTTCATGTGGAATGGCCGGTTATCCGCCCACAGGTAGCTGATTAAACAGTTAATGGTTCCAAACGACTTAAAGATACTTCGAGTTTTGTTCAACCCTAGCGTCTTCATTTCGGTTCTGCAGCTTCATTTTACAAAATAAGGCAATAAAGTAACGAGCGCTTCCCCGCATATCTGTTGTTACCAAAAACAGAAATGAAATATCTCGGAAGGCGGAAGTCCTTTATGAACGATTTATTATTAAATCCGCACGAGAACATATTAAAGATTATTGTAATATTTACTTGATTCTTTTGGGCGATTAGCGGCCTTAAGTTTAACACTTTTGGAAATATTAGATAAATGAATTACTTTTGCTGTGGGTTGGTTATTGTGCCTTCGCAAATGTTTACGGCGTGGTTTTGTAATATGCAAAAGGCGATAACATCTTGAAGCCATAATAACTGATGGCCACGATGAAAGCCGTAGTTTTTCACTGGTTTCTAGTAAGGAATGACGAAAAGTGCTGACACAAATTAAAATTCATCTGTCCAGGTTGAACAGAAATCTGAACGGTAAAACAACTGCTTTTATAGCTTAATCAAATGCTGAATAGCTAATATAATTCTCAAAACCGGTAGTTGACAATATCCAAGGTTTAGTCATTCTATTGACTGCAGCAGTAAGAGTTTTTTCTTTTTGCAAACAGAACCGCAACACTACTAAAAACTTTCTACAGCTAAAGTTTTGGATGACTCACAAGCCAAAGTGAATGTTCTAATGACTTATCGCTATAACAACCAAGAACCTGCTAACAAAACAAAAAAATCGTGTTTTATCGACTCGTGTACTAATCACGCATAGCACCAGTACAGAGATTAAATGTTGCAATATCAAAAATATCATACAACGTGCAAAAAGATTACCAATAAATAAACAAACTAATAGAATTTGTTTTGTAACTTATTCCACTCAAACACATAGAAACCCAACACAAGTTGTACTGATGTTTCGAAGCTCTGGAATTTTCAGCAAATTTCCAGATGCATTGGGATATATATAACAAAACAGTTGAACGAATAAGTAATTTTGCTTCTAACCTGCTTAAGGTCGAACCACACCAGTTAAAGCGCGCCGTTATCAAATTGTCCAACTGCGACAGTGACAGGAGGTTTGTGATATGGTCGTGTGCAAAGTAGTTTGACCACGTGCTAAACAGTTCGAAGACGTCAATAATGAATAAGAGCTAATCAGTCTCAAACGTTGATGAATAAAAACCTGTTAACAAATCTGCCTTTATGATATCAAAATATATTCTTGTTCAAATTGACGATTTTGCCGTCACCCGACCTCAAGAGGACATAGAAAAGTCTTAATAAAATAAAGCAACTTATGAACCACAACCAAAGGCAATGCGGTGTTTTCGTGTGTGTGTATGAGCTATGAATCTCCAAAGGTATTGTTTTACAAACTATACGCATATCGTTCACTATCTAATATTTACTGAGAAAGGAGATATTACTGTTTATTCAGGCGTTAAATCTGTTTTTCTGTTATTCCAATGTTGATATTGTTTGCAGTCCCGAGAATCAAAAATATTAACAAACTTGTCATATTCCTATTTCAGCTGACTTTGTTCAGGCGAGATCCTTTACCAAACCGTTGTTTCAAGCAATAATTAAATTTCCTTCGAAGGCCCGGTCTAAACCCCAATTAACGTTTCACTATGTCAATGCTAGGTACCCGTGTACGTCCGGGTGTTGTAAAATGGTCGCGCGTATTGATTATGAAACACTCACTTCTGTTACTTGAAAAGCGATTTTAAGCGTTATAATAGAAATCCGGAATAGGTTTGCTTGATAGAGATTTTTCCATTATCAAATGCTAAAAATGTTAAATTCATTAACAAAACATTTTCCATTGACCAACAAGTGGCAAAGTTGTCACATTGAAAAGAAGAGAAAGTCAAACCTGAACCAGTGAATTGTTTACATTTCTTAACTGTCCTTTTGGAAATTTTCTCAAAAAGCAGGGAAAACTTCTGAAAACTATTCCTTCAGGAAACATATTGGGTATTTCGATGCTTTTTAGTTCACCATTATATTTCATATCTAACTAAGTAGTTCAAGCTTATCATCACATTCAATCCTATCAGTTGAATAGTCAATATCGAATGTATCGATAATCAACTAAAAGAAATTATCAGTTACTAAAAAGTAGAAACCGTCTTTGTTAAAGCATTGTTCTCATCAGTCTTTCGTTCTTTTTCCGAATCACATAAAAAATGTTCGAAAACCGGAATTTGGTGAATATCTTGTCTTTTGTTCATTTATTTTTCGATTCAAGCTAGAATCGACAAGTAAACCAACAAAGAAAGCGCTACCTGTATGTTTCTTAGAATCAAAGAACTTTTGTCGCGAAGCTTGTCCACAAATCTCTCTCTCTCTCTCTCTCTCTCTCTCTCTCTCTCTCTCTCTCTAAATATATAAATATATAATTATACATATATAGTTTTTTCTTCAATACCCGTTAAAGTCGAGAGTAAAGAACGAACTATAATAATTTAATATAAATCTACTCATTCTTGTACAAACTTTCTAATAAGAGTTAATCTACTTTATTGCAACAGGTAAAACAGTGATGTTACAATGTTAGCCAAAGAAGGTATTAACTAATAGCCAAATTGGACTTATGCAAAATAACTTGTCAGAAGTGACGACCAATATTTGTTTCTTGAGTTACGCTTAGACATCGTGAGCAAGAAACGCCGCTTGTTCGTTCTAATGTGCTTGGAGGCTAGACCGACCCTCTTTTCCTGTGTAATTGAAAGTATGGGTGGCACAATTAGCAAATATGCCAATATTACACCAATTATTAGGAACAACAAAATTAAAATGTCAGCCAGTGCACTGACAATTCGGTTTCTCAATCTCTCGCTAGCTTGCCCCGTCAATGTGAACAATCAAAGTGGCTTTGGAAAAAAGTTGTATATGAAACGATTGTCAGCTGTTTAACCAGTCATTAACCAAAAAATAAGTTTCAGTTTGATTGAAAAATAACTTTTATATTGTTTTACAACAATTTATGTTGATGATTCAAACGAACTCCGAAAATGGACTTAGTGAATTTTATCATACGGTCGAACTTTTGTCTTAAGTTTGGAAAAGAGCAAACAAAAGCGTTAGTTTTTGGTGCTATATTTTCAAAATACAGTAGTAACATGCACTGAAACTGTTCTGGGGCTTCTGTTTTCAGTGAACAACCCTTTTCTTTTTTCCCAAAATTCCCTTTTGCAAGCTGAAGATCTCTCTACTCGATAGACTTCTCTCCGTGCTCAAATCCAAGCATTTATAAATAGAGATGTAACGTTTTCATTTATTATGTTTCGCTCACGGCCAATGATGAAGCCAAATTTTTAGCCTTTCAAAAGTTAAGAAAAAACTGCCTGTAGAAAGTCTGGGGAATAATCGTCGGTTAAACTGTCTCTCAAAACTCCTTTCAAGGAACTGAGGGCCAACATGGATTTTCGGAGGAGTGTGAGATTCGTAAGCATTTGGAACACATCACAATGTGAAACAAAAGCCAATCCCCCTGCCGAGTCGCGCAGTAACGGACCCTCAAAAGAGACGGGTATCTTTGTGTAACTACTTATACATTTACTTAGTTCTTTTGGCTCCCCTTTGGCGTTACCAAACAAGATTTACGCACTTTTTGAAATAACTTTTTAAATTATCAGTGCAACACCTACAGAAACTCAAAGAAATTCCTGAAGCATTAGTTTACGATATCGAGTCAAGGTTTTCTTGAAGGTTGCGTCGCTAATGACGCAAAGAAGTGATAAGATTTCCTTCAATACGTTTGGAAACCCGCGAAGCTTGACTAGGTATTTTTGTACAAAGGCGTTTTTGTAGGACAATCAATAAAATTAAAAAGTTTATCTATAGCTACATTCTTCAGTGTGATATTAATAGCTGCGGCTTATTGTAAAAATGTCATGAATGGTCCGATTAACACAGCAAGAAACTCGGTTTATTTTGTCTTGTGTTCACGTGCAGAACAACATGAGTTTGTATGAGTTTGCAAGACAGTCGTCATGGTATCAGTTTTACTGATTTAAATTATCCCAGTATGCTGCCCCTAAACTATGAACTTGGAACAATCCTTGGACCAATTTTTAACCATTCACTGAAACAGTTTATATATGGACTTCATTCATTAAAACTACATTCCATACCTTTCTTTTTACTTTAGGAATTAAGGTCATTTTATTCTCCTGCCGACATTTAACCAAAGTTTGAATTTTTCAAACTCTTCAAACCCCAAAGAGAACATTGACTTTTTACAGCATGACACTGACAAAGGCTTTTGTAGGAAAGGAGATACTATTCTTTAAAGTAGAATGCTGACTGACGTCATTCTGGTTGGACTTGCTGTTTCCTTGGGGTGAACTGTTCTCATTTAGCAGGACAAAGAATGATCTTATCTTTACAAAGTTAAGCAATTTTAGGCATAATTATTCATGATAAAAAGAAATGTGCAAACTATATGCTAGCCTTTTAACTAAAAATCTGAATAAGTTTCAAAATGTCGCAATGCGCTCTGCAGTTGCACCTCGGGCGCACAGCGAAGCAATAAAATTGTGTCTACTGCATGATGTGGTATTACATAATTAAGTTAAGAAACTATGGCCCAAACATTACACACTTTAAACACGATCACGATGGTACGAGTGCAGTTAAAAATCTGTTAGGTGGAACTCGTGGACGTTTTTAGTAAAAAAGAGTGAAGAGAGATGATTTCCTTTATCAGGATTAGATTTACACTGAAACTATGTCTCACCTTGGCTTTACTCAACTGCAATTTCAAAGATGTAAGGTCCAGTTTTGCACAACGACCGGCACACCACTGCACTCGTAGCAATTTGTCAATTAATAACTTTCAATTCACTTAAGGTCTGGTTATGTTATATACTTTTGTTCACATTAACATAATATTGGTAGAAATCACTGTTTAGCAAATGGGTAAACATTCATTAACTACGACGGAAATCCTATGAAGGACACTTCTCCATTCAAATTGTTTTCTCAGTATCTGCATGGGTATTAGAATTTGGTAATTGCGTTTTAAAAATTTTCCTTGATTATTCAGAAAGTAAATATAACACTTGGCTATAGAACAATAGACGCACATAACATAAAGATAATTTTAGAATATTTTCGTTAAGAATTTGAGCTTCGGCATTTTAATTTCTACCAGATTTCTGCAGCGCAAAGGGATTGCCATCAAAAAGAAACCTATGACCAGAATGTATTTATTTGAAGACAAATGAAAGAAAAATAATTCTTTGAAAGCGACGAAACAGTAACATATTTTCCATAACCTTATTAAATTTGATATTGAATTGTATAACGTTTTATTTGAGCAAACACAGTTAAATAGAAATGCAATGAAAGAAGCTAATAGAAAAATTTGACAGGATTAGTTGTTTGATATGACTGATACTTTTCCGCGTGACAGCTTTATGGAAGAAAATTTAATAATTTCGTTCACAGTTTATTGACAACCATGCCAATATCATTACCTTTCGTATTTGTTGAAAGTGCTAAGTAATTTTAGATTTTTACACAACTTATCAAATACATAGAAAATTTCATTTTAATTTCTCATATTTCAAAAGAAATACTGTGTCCGTATTCATTTGGTATTCTAAAATTACAGTATCGTTTTCTTCAAAACATTTTTAAATTGGTCATATTACAACTATAAAAGTGCTACAAGAAAAAAAATAGAAATTAGTGTTTCAAAACAAAGATTTCTGCTTACAAAAAGGGAAATATACTGGGGATAAATCATTCTATTTCCATTAAAACACTGAATGGTGTTTTTACATTCTTTGATTAACATATATTTCACAGACATATACATTTGAAATCAATATTTTTTAAAACTGAAAAACTTATTTAAATGTTAGGTTCAGCAAAAAGGGAAACTAACCAAAGTTTTGACTGCAGATCCTTTAAAACAAAATGTTGGTTTTTCAGCCAGTGAATATCTAACTCAAATCAAGCTTTTCTAAAAGGGAATGATAGCTATAAGTGACTTTCGAGTCGTTCAGGAATCGAGCTGTTTCAGTTTGCCTTTTCAAGCCAGTCGGCTATCAATCACCGTTTTGATACAAAAACAATGATTGTTTTTGTCAAAACGTGAAGCATTCAGGGAACGTAGTAACAGAAGACTATCTTTAAAAACCTGAAGTTGTTCATAAAATTCTTTGGAAATCTTTTCTCAAAACTATATATATATATAGATGACTGAGAATATTGTTGTTTGGAAATGTGTGTGCGTGTGTGCTGTTTTAGAAAAAGGGTAAAACAATACGAAACAAAACAAAACAAAATAAATGCAACCGAATTTATTTTAATACATTAGTTATTTTTAATTTGTTTTAAAATACGTTTACTTTCATTATAATATATTTTTCTCAAAACTGTCATATCGCCTCCATTTAAGTTCTGCTTTTGATAACTAAGAATCTAAAAGACGGTGTTGTTATGTCATTTTTTTAAAAAAAACACCATATAGTCAACGATCTAGTTTCGAACTAAAATGTATCCTTTTATGTGGCTCAAATTCAAACTGATCGCAGCTTACTTGTCCATTACAAATATAGTTATTAAATTTGTGACACTCTGTTACAGAATTAAGGTTAATGTTATTCTTTGTGTGATCGCATGATAATGTGTTTTTGTAAAATCTTTTTCTAATATCGCACTGGGACGTGCCGTGGAGACAGGCCGCTGTTGGAGGAATTTGATGACGTCGTTCAGTTTACGACCACCCCAAAGGACTTTATCTAGCCAAGAATGGAAGATAAACGTGTGACTAGACAATGCAATTTTAAAAGAAACTTCACCAAGCTATCACATTTCAATTTAATCGTGCAAAAACTGTCTCAGCGAATAATTATTTGCGGCTTTCATAAAACAAGGTATGATCAAACATACTGATATGAATAAAACGTTTAGACACAATTAAAGAATTTGTTTGCACAACTCATTTTCATTGTTATTTTGAGATATGATTCACTGGTTGGCATTAAACAATTTTGCTACTACAAATCAATACGCAAAATGACAGTGTTAAATCTACACTGACTCGTACTGCCTTGGATAAAAATAATGTATGGTTTTATTTCACGCAACAGACTAATTAAAAACATTTCTGAGATTGTTGTTGCTGTGTAAGTGTACCTCGGGCTGTCAGCAAACTCTAGAAACCACAGTGGCGGTTAATGACCTTAACTAATTGTTTTGTCTTGGTGGAAGATGATTCCTTTAAAAACATTTTTGTAATCCCTTGCCTTCGGTAGAAGCTGCAAAGAGACCGTGATCTCGTGGGAAGTGACAAAAATAGACCATTTTGAAATCCTTTCTCACATTTTATTTATAATCTACAAGTATATATATAATGGAAAAATTATTCTTTCATTCCGAGCTCTTTCCATTATGATCAGTAAAACAAAGGTATTTTTAACTGATCTTGCCGAGTTATGTCCAGCAAGGAGGAAAACAAAATAGCCGATGAGTTTTTAATCAAAATGAGTGAAGCATTCATCAGACTACAGCAGGTAAAAAGATTTCCCATGGACTAATGTGCTGTCACTTTGTATAAGTCTTGGTTAGTTAGTATGAGAAGGCTGGGAGAGTTCATTGTGTTTCATCCGAAGAATAATCACTGCATGTTGCTTTTGTCAGTTAAATGTGTTGTTCTTATAAACTGTTCTTTTAAAACTGACAGAACTGCTGTTGGATATACTAGCACCTGAATCAGTGGCGTATCCAGGACCACATTCAAGTGTAGGCAAAAAAAAGCAAAGTGAAGCGAGGGGATATCAAGTCGAGATGGGTTGAAGGCCGGCGGCATTTTACCTCTCTCCCAGACGTAAAGCGGAGATTTTTTAGCTCAAAATTTTGTGTAGGCCAATGCCTTTTTGCCTGAAGATAGCTACGCTACTGACAATGTAGTAAGATCAATTTGTTCTGCTCACTTCCTTGACTTTTCATTTGTAAGTAGATAACCAAAAACAGGCTTGAGAAGTTTTGCAATAAAAACATAAAAGTTTTGTAAAACATGGTGTAATTAAATTCTTAGTTATCCTATATTTAGTGTAGAAACAATAAGAATACACAAAGCTAAATGGTTAAATTATATTTTACTGCATGGTTTTAGTCTTCTGTAAGTGTCCTTTACTACCTGTAGTTTAAATATCTTACACAATTAAAAGCAACCCGGTATCATGTTTTTGCGAATTAACGGCTTCGGCTACACTAGTTTGGTTACGCTAGTCACCGATCGATAGAATATCATTTTTTGTTAATTTTGCAACATTCAAAAAGTCTTCTTCTTTAGTGCTGAATGAAAGGGCTCTATCATCACAGTCTTTTGTTAGTACCAGTTCCAGTTCCAGTTTCAGTTTCAGGTTATCATTTGCCTGTGTTTCATATTTTACAATAAATGAATAAATTTTGAAGTGAATTGATGTATTACACATAAATATAGACAGTCAAATACATACATGAAAACACTAGGCGAGGAGGTTCATAAAGAAACCATAAGGGCTTATTTGGACTATGGCCCCCTCAACTACTCTAATTATATTAATTTTTTTTTGACGTACAGACATATCACAGTTTGAGTTGGGTTTTTTAAAGTATCAATTTAATTTGATCAGTGTGCGTAGTGACTTCGACCATGAAAACGAAAGCGCATAGAGGACAGTTAACTTGTCTTTTTCGCTCCTGAATTTCCGTTCTTACCCGATGAACTGCCCTGCCTTGGTTTCCAAGGATGAGACAAAGAAAAGTTTCCTTGTCCTCTCGGCGCACAACTGCGAGTAAATCCATAAGAGAAAAACACGCGTACAGCTTTTCAAAACGGAAGTTGTAAAGAAAAGATCAGTTTTGGACAGACAGAAACAGAACTGACTAGCTTACGTTCTTGAAACAGCAGCAAGCAAAAACGAGAAATCAATGCAATGATGAAACGGTAAACTTTAATTAAATTGGGGCGCATTTGGAACTACAAACGGCTAACTTTCTTGAAGATGGATTTAAAGAGATCGTTAAGCAATATAAAGCTGGAGCCAGTTCATAATTCCGAAGACGGATTAAAGAAAAATCTGTTACTTTTTAATTGTCAGTTGATCAGTTTGGTATACATACATAAGAAGGGAACCATATATAATATTCTGCCTTCTTATTAGAAGGAAGTTCGGCGCAGTTAGCAGACGCCGCCACTGTTGACTCAGCTTGGCAGGTTTTCAACACGCCCGCCGCGCTTTCGTCCATTGCTGTATTTTCAGACATGATTGCTTATAATTTGAGAATCAGTAATTCATTCTGAGTGTCATTTATTTGTACGGCAGAAGTCTGTGATGAGAATGATCAAAGCTTCTATGAATAACTATTGACTTTCATTGATAAGGCAAATGAAGACGCAATGAGCTAGCTGTTATGTGTTTGCTTTGTCGTTGAACGTGGTAAAACTTTTAAGTTAAAAATGTAGAAAAAACTAAAGTTACTAAACAAAAACCTTGAAAATGAGAGAAATATCTTCTATCTGAGTATCTGATTTGAATCTCACGGAAATTTGAGTTGCTGTGCGTAATTAATAAAAAAACTGCATAAAAGATGACGCAAACTGAATGTGCAAAATTATACCCAAACCCATGCGGTTTGTATCATGTCAGACATTTACCTGACTCTTAATTATAACATTGTAGATCGCTGCATTTAGTCATTCATTCATTCATTCATTCATTCATTCATTCAATTATCAAGACAGCGAATTTATGATTATCCATCCACTTTCTCTGTCGTGATGACTATGCATTTAGTGTTAGCTAAAATATTTGTAAATTTGGAAGTAACGCAAGATTTTTTATGTAAAGATCAACATTTCAAAAACACTGACCCCACTAAAAGAAAACAGTTTTGATGTTAAAAAATCTGAAGGAAAACTTTCCGGTCCTGGAGTCGTTCCCCCACCCCTCCCCCTCCTGTCCACCTGCATCGGAAAGGGCGCACAAACCACTTTCCCACTATTCACTAAAGACAAAAAGTGGCCGACTGCAATATCAATTCTGTTTCCAAGGGAGAAATGATATCTTGCTTCAACTGAATGATATTGACTCCCTTTATAAGTTCCTAGTTATTTTGAGTAACCCAGATTTGTCTCTTGGTTTAATCCAATGCAAATGTAAAAGTTAAAGATTGTGAAAATGTTCTTTTTTTTTCTTTTTCTAAACGTCTATCAAAAAGACATTTAGTCTTTGTGGTAGGCCTTCCGAGCGGCGCCATCAAAGTTGTGATAATACCCTTCGCATCAATTTCCGGGGAGCTACAAGTACAACAATTAACCCTTAAACCCCAGAAAGCTTAGGCTATTTTGCCAAACATTGACATGCTTGATTTTTTCCAAACGCTAAAGAATTAGGGTATATACCTTCTGCATGCAATTACTACTTGATCCACTTATTAATTTTCGCACAGTCAATAAATTAGCCGCTGTTGCCATGGTAACAAATGGGAAGATTTCAAATGGCAGATTTCGGGCGCAATTTTTCAAGATTTTCATTAATTTCGGGAAATGTTATTGGAAGTAGTTGGGAGAAATAATTTCACAGGCTAAAACTATGAAATAAGTTTACAATCATTTTCAACAAAATTTTGACATGTTGAAGGTAAAATCTAAATTTCGTCACTTGCCGTGATGAACCCTAACCCTAAGTACCAAAAGATGTGTTCACAATCAAGTAACAGTCGTGCTAAAACTTTGGGCAATTGATTAAACGTCGCTAATTTGAGGTCCGAAAAACCGAGGGAGGGATCGTGTTGATCACGACCCTCCTAAAACTTTCTGAGGTTAAGTACACCCTTGAAATGGATCTTTCCAACATGTGTTTTTTAATAAAAACCTGCTCTCCATTTTTATCTTGCTTTTGACACGTTCAAGCGTTGCTCTTGTTCTTCTTATTGTTGTAAAAATCAGCTTTGCCGGCTAGGTTAAGAAAGGAAATATAATATTTTGAATGCAGTTAACCAAGTGTTGCATTAGTTGCGTAAAGCATCGCTTTATTAAGATATTAAGAACATGCAATCTCTCAGACATCCTGCAAGAAAAATATTTGTATGAATTGGTAATATATCGTGTTAGTTCGCTTTGTTTTCTTTTGTTTCCAGTGATCTCTCTTATTCTTTTTAAATTTGAACTTCTCCAAATCGAGCAAGCTTTTCAAGAGCGAAAGTTATTTCTTAAACACTCGTATAAATCTCAGCCGTCAACTGCCTACTTTAGTTTCCTTAATGTCTTCACTTAGCCCGGCCAAACTTCAAGAAACTTGTTTGCTTTGAAGTTTTCCTGATAAGTACTAAGTTTGTGCAAAAACAACATTGAAGCCAATCTTTATCAGCCCGATTATCCACGACGCCGTAATTCTGAGGCCTACGGCAAGTTTTTTGTTTGTTCTGTTTTAAAATATTGACCAAACATTTGGAGTATACGTATTCAGTTCACAGTGATATGAGGCGATGAGCATTTCCTTTAGCCACGTGTCAGTTCCTAATAGAATACCGTGGAGATCACTGTTTTAGGTGTTAATAAAGTACTGCATTAAACTTGAGGAGGTACACTCACTTAATAAAGGAAACTAGCAAGAAAACCCAACCCTCTCTTTGTGTTTTGCTATACTGCAGTTCCGATTGCCAATTTGAATTATTTACAACATCTGATTGTTCCAAAGTTCCTCGCCCGACATTTTTGCAAAAATGATTACTGAAAATTTTAGTAATCAATAAAAAATATTGCAATTGTTTTATGAGTCGTTCAATATTACTGAGTTATTTATGTAAAATAAAATTTTGAGTCCTTTTGTTATCAAGTTTCCACAAGCGGCGAGCTAACAGGAAAGTGCTTTGTTATGATACTGTTCATTGAGTAAACTAAAATGGTAGTCCCAGCTCATTACAAGAGATAGTGCGGAAGGCATGCTCTGATTGTATTTTTAGACTGTCATAAATGATATTTTAGAATTTCATCTAAAAGATGCGGAAGACGGAGGTATTTTTATTGGGCTACAATTCAGTTAACAGCACGTTTTTATCGAACATACATCAGGAAAAACAATAGCTAACGAAGAAGAATTCGAACTGAGGAGGGGCATGTCGGCTGAAATGTTTACACTGTTCAATATACGTGATCAGATGGTCAAAGGTAACTTCAGTCCACGACTTAATTAGTGGTGCACCAAAAACCTAAGTTCTAAATAGTAAGCCTATTATAAGAATTAACTCGACCAAAAAATACCTGGCCACCAAATAGAATTGACAAACATGTACACGATTCCGGTCTTTCCACCCCTACTTTGCAACACACGACCGAAGAAAATTGGGTGTGGTGCCAGATATTGGCACCGTTCATAATGTTCCGATGAACGGAACTAATTTTGATCCGAAAACAGTGCCGCATGGCTCTGGCACGTCTGTGGATCCTTGACCTATGGCCTTTAATTTCAGTACAGAACACGTACACCACTTAGCCGTGAGTGGTACTCTTTTCTTCAACATCTGAGGAAATACTGACTGCTTGTTTTGTTGCAGCTATCTCAGCCATGAAACGCAAATTTTGAAGAGAGCAGACCGAGATAACCAGAATCAACTCGAGTTAGTTTTAAAGGTTTACTTGCACATTAGTACTCTACAAGTTGAGACATATAGTTAAGACATGTTGAAAAAGTTACTTTTATAGTGAAAGCTAAGAGGCAAATGATTAGTGATATGCGAGCGAGCTACATCAAACTCAAGTCTGGCTTAACCTATATATCACTTCGAAGGAGAAGAAAGGGTATATTTTGTTCGCCCAAGAAACTGGAGTGAGTCAGCAGTTTGTTATGACGAAGAAGTAACGCTCTAAACATCAACTTTTAACTCAACTTCGCGATGAAAACACACCAAATGAACTCTTGTTGAACAAAGTTCCTATTTGCCTAATACTACGCCGAGGCAGAAAAAACAATTCTCAGTAGTAGACATGATGTGCATTTTATATAAGAAAAAGTGCCAAAACAGCTAAGCTATTCAATACCATCAAATGCAAGATGAGCTAAATATTTTCAATACTACGTGATAATGTCTGTAGTACAACTTTGCTGTCTGTAAGCTAGTTATCCTAATCAATCAACAATTTACCTACAAATCTGCAGCAATGTTGGATCAGGTACGGTGTCATGCATCCGGCTTTCAGTTAAACTATTATTATTATTATTGCTGACATCATAATCATCATTATTACTTTTACTATTGTTTTTATTATCCGCCATTATTAACACCATCAACGTCAGAAACGTCAGTCCTCAGAGCTAGCATGACAGCAGTCCTGAGTTGATAGCATCTCTTATTTTATACACACACCATTGAAAGATCTAAAAAGAGCCATGATCAAATCACTTTTAAGACCCCTTTATGACAAAAGAAAGATCTTGTCTAATGTTTATCTAAGACCACAACGTAACACGATTGTTTTCAGGTACACCCCGCAGGCAAACAATTTACAGGTGACTTCGTCAACGTCCAAGAAATTTCTTTCAAGTTCTCTAGTTTATTATTACAATTAAATTGGTTTTGGAATCCACGATAAGGATTTCGGTAATACACACAAATCAAAATTACAATCACAAACAGTTCTTCTAGCTATATATAATATTATCATTAGCTTACCGGAGTACTCGGATGACTAAAGCATTCCTGGAATAGAATCAGACCACACTGAGCTGATCGATCGCCATTTAAAATTAATGCAGTGTAAAAAAAAACTCGAGTTTCTCTGTTATTTACCTTGGACCTGTGTTTGAACTTTCAAGTTTCTATAATTTCGGACTCTGTTTTTGGTGTTATAACACATTACAAAATTTTCTCGCGTAGATTTTACTTGTCATAACCTCATATACATATCACGAAGGTAGACCTTTGCAGAGGCTGTACACTTTGAGCCCGGAGTTCAATTTTACATTCGAAGGTGTTTATGACGTTTTCGACATTTTTCTTTTAGTTTGAAAACAGGGATTTTTGTCAATCTACGTATGTGAATTCAAAAGTGCAACAATCCGAGTAGTTCTTTCACTGACTCGGAGCGACTGATTGTTTGTCTTTGAACCCGACTTCTCACAAAAGAGGGTTTATCTTGAAAACTATAGTGGCGACTGCGAGTCTAAAAAACAATGAAGTCTTCTTTTTGTTTTACCGTTGACAAAATTATTTTTGGATGTATTAAAGGTCTTGCTCACGGAATGATACACACTTCTAAATATGTTTGTTAGACCAATAAACATTCATTTTGAACGAAATTGCTTCACTGTCAACACATCGTTAATTATCGAGGCCAAACGGAAAATGAAAACAGAACTTTGACCTCGGTTGAAATGTCTGAAAAAAACAATGTAATTTATATTAACATTTTCTATCAAACAGTAATAGCCTCCAGTCATTACGAAAACCAAACCATTTTTGTACCAGATGAACACACAGTCTTCTGTTTAAACCCACTGAACCACTCCATATGGTAGACGGATACCAAACGAAGACGTTGTGAAGTCAAACGTGATGAAATCACGACCACAGAAGTGCGCTTTTCAAAGCGTATGGGAAATACTCAAAACACCTCCCGTTTGGTAACAATAATACTTATTAATAATACCCTATTGCTTCCCAAATAAATTCCACGCAATTTCCACTCTTACGCTACCAACACTTTTCACCATTTTAACTTGCGTGATAGAGCGAAGTGCTGTAAATAGCTCATACGAAGTTGCGTCGCGCACCTATTTCATTCCTTTCCGCCAAAATGTTCGTGCAAGAATCTTCCAGCAAATGTAAATTAGTAACAACATATACACAACCCTCGGCGGGTTCTAACAATTACATACTACAAATAAATGCATTTCAAATCGACGATCAGAGTATGAGAAGTCTGACACCAACCCTCAACTTATTTTGTTTCCACCATGCGCCACAATGCAAACAGCGATTTTCGATACTTTTTTCTTCTGAAGTAATGCAAACAAACGGGACATATTTCTTCAAGTACAAATACATTTAGAAAACTTTAGTTACGCTCGAGTACATTACTAAATAGAAAGAGCCCATTTAAATGCGAACTGTTTTCATATTCGTCTCGCGCACCTGTCATACCAACTGGCTAGTTACTCCGAAGTGGAATATTGGTGGGACGATTTGTGGAGGAAAACAAAATGGAGAGATTTCTACACTTGAGTGTTTACGTACAGGAACTGGCACCATCCTACATCTCTCTGATGATTTACGTTGCCGGATTCTGCCTTTCTGTCGAAGTAGTGATAATTTTATTCCGTTTACAAAATCACCACTAGTGTCTCATGAATATCCAAAACTCTAATTTGCACTTGTTTTAATTAAAGCGGGCCTCTTTGAAAGCTTTGAAACCGATGTTTGTGAGTTCACTTACATATAAATACTGCTACGAAATCTTCCCTTGAAGTTCTCTATGACATCTCGTGATTATTCTGCGATTAATTTATTTGGTGGATTGTTGTTAATTCCGGTTGGTTTAGCACCTTATATTACAACAAGTCTTAGCGCAGTTAGGTAAACATTGGCTAAGCACCACCCGCTATTATTAACTGTAACACAATTTCTCCCTCCGAAACCTTCAGTCTTTTAACTTCTTTAAGATTACTTTTGTACGTGTCCCAGTTGAGAAGGATTCTGTTTACAGCCAAATTTTAAAGCGTTTTGGTTGCGGTCGCGTGATAGAATAGCCGACGGCGATTTCCGCCGTTTTACAAATGTGCATATATTAATGTACGCTAAGTTCCTATTTGTTGTAGTGTATACAAAGGCACTAGGTAGTGACGCCAGTGGGGGTAAGACAATGAAATTTTCTAATACAATGTAATTTCGGCTCATTGTCTCCACTCGGAAGCATTTTGATAACGCGGATAACTTTCGAAAACGTGTTATTACCCAGCCAGTACAAACGACTGCCAAGTTCACCACAGTACATTTTCAGTAGTCGTGCAGAAGTCGCGACTTTTCTCAAGATTTTGCTGATAAAAGAAGATTTTACGCATACGGCTGTACAAGAGTCACATTAGAGGTGGGTAAATTAATTTTAGTGTACAAACTTGGAATACGGAACGTGCTGGATCGTGTTAGACATTTCTGGGGAAGAGTAGGCACCCATTTCATATCAAAATCCGATAATTTGGTGAAACTTATGTACTTGGTTAGAAATTAGCTGTTTCGCTCGCTCCATTCGTAGCCTTCCCGTGTACTTTTTCTCTGTTTATTTAGTTATCAAATTACGTGCCATCGAAAGTACATATTTACAGACACAATGATTCAGCTTAGACCACCAAGGAAAAAGTATTGGTCTCTTCAACGTGAGAGGACGAAGCAAAATTAAATTAAAAGATAAACTATCAGCGTTTCACATCCCTAGTCCTCTTTGTAATGCCTTGTTTCAATTCTTTGAATGAGTTAAAACAGGTAACCATGAAGCCATATCAACAATCCAGTCAAAATTATAATCTGAAAACTGAAACTTTATATTCCTCGCGCGTGCTGAAAATTATTTCCTTTCCTAAATCAAGCTTGCGAAAACAAGTTTTTTGTTCTTTACAATAATCAACTCAACCAGGTTGTAAAAACTTGAGATTGTACTCGCGTATTAAATAAAAACACTATCGTTGTTTTCGATTTGGGTAATGTTGGCTGGCAAGAACCCATCGTGTTGACTAGTCACCTGGTGCGAAACGATAAGTTACGATAACTTCTTGGAGATTTTAGTTAAATTGTTGTCGTAGCTTTATATTAGAAGCCCGGAAATTGTTATCATTAGCACCACCCTAATTCAGAACTTATAAGAAACTAGAGCGAGAAACACGGCAAAACAACAGTCATACTTATAGTACAGTTTGGTGCTTGTAGACTCTCGATTACCAAGCTGTTACTACTACGAGTCAAGAGCGGAATGTAAGCAAGCCAGCTCTTGTTTCTGAGTGATGGTAAATGAACCATTCAAAATTTCAGCCTGGAATACTGGCCATAATTCTGGTTTCTTAATCTTTACACCTTACTCCATTTAAGTACAGGGTTAGCTGTAATAGTAAAGACGGTACACCAGCGGGTTGGCTCTATACATTAAATTCAAGCAAAATGTTTAACAGCTTGATAGTAAATGTATCTTTATTTGAAGATGCAAACCAGGCAAAGGGAATGTAAACTTTCCGACTGAAACTGTTCTAAAACAACCCTGAAACTCCCTAACACGAACTTGAGTTTCACTTTTCATGAACGATAGATTCGATTCTATTGTTCGCGTGACTCGATCGTCACTGTGCGTCAGCATCAATATTTTAGCGTCGGGGCTGGCGAAACGACAACTTAGCGAAGAGAAGACTGTTTAACTTCCCAACAGCGAGTACGAGATGACTTCCTGACGTGTGTCAGCCAGTACCGTTTGGAACTATCTCCAAACAGCTTAATGCACTCATTTGCGTGATATGTACAAAATAGGGATGTGTCCGAGACTAAATGATATCTTGTTTCTCTAATTATTCTATTCTCTTGTAGCAATCCATTATTAAATAGTTGCAACACTTTTTCTACGAAAATCGTGAAGACTGCTCACATTAAGGCCACCAAAGTAACACCTTTAAGTGGCTAATGGTTTTTGTGAAGCGCTTCAAACACTTCTGATACTCATCTCGCAGTCACGAGAATTCTGTGGAAGGAAAAATTGCCAGCAAAAATACCGTTCTTTAACATACCATAAGATCGGTTTTAACTTGTATTTACTTGTTTCGCGTTTCAAGAACTGTGTAATTCTTCTAAAAGCCCAAAAGGGGCTCACTTAGTTTGGCAGCTGGCCTATTAAAGTCAATCTATTATCACTTACTAAAGTGTTCTGGAAACTTTCTCAGTAATTTATGGCTTGCTGTTAATCCTAAAGTCTGATAAATTCGTGTTTGCGAGATTAGCGTGTTGATTGTAATAAGAAAGTGAAGCGAAGCAAGAGGTGCGTGACTCTTATATGAGTTGATAGTTCTCACGCGTGAAGTGTTACGTGCAACCATTCTGATACAGTACGAAATGCGGCTTACTACTCCCGTAGTGGAATACTTTGACTTTTTTCGGAAGTTAATTTTTAACTTTCTAAATTCGAGTTTACTACTGTCACAATGATGCGGCGATAACATAGTGTACTTAGCGATAAATGAATAATTCATTACTGAAAACACAAGTACAAAGTCTAACCACAAAATAGCGTACTTTATTAAATCATGATCGTAAACTTAAGTAATTTTCTCTTCAAATGTGAACTCTGAGTACTATGATTGGTCAATTCTAATATTTCCATGCCATTCCTATAACAATTTTACATGCAATGCAAGATATAGATAGCTCAGTAATTATAAGGGCCAATGAGATTCTTTCGCGTGAATCCATTACCCGTTTCACTAACACAAATAACCCGCTTTAACCGCTAGCACCATATAAAACAATTGAAAAGGGCTTTTGTAATGACCTGCATAGAAGCTTAATTTAGTTTTATAACAAAAGATTGGCGCCAAGAAGGCGCATAACCTTTGTTATTGTAAAGAATATGTTGGGTGTGTGATGGCGCGGGAAAAAGAAGCGATAAGGCACCTCATTACACATCGCTTTGTGTTTGCTGTTGAAATTGATAAGTGTCATGTGTTTTTCCACCTCGTAGCTACAAATAACATTTCGCAACTCTAAAAGCTGCCGCTATGTAAACATTGTTATACGTTTCCGTATTTTTGTACCATAACGTAGCTGTTTCTCTGTTCAAGTGGAAACATTTTTCACCAGTCATAAACAACTATGCAAGTTTTGCTTCTTTCAAGTTTTGTAAGCATTTTAAAATATCACTTTCTATGCGTTGTATAGCTCTCCGAGAAAACCCGTAATTTTTGTGTGTAATTTGAGGTTTCTACAACAAAATGGAGTTGGTCTGGTTGGAAAGGAGTCTTTTGCTTGGCAGCAATATCAAGAATAAAGGACTGACGTCAATACACAGCAAGAACAGAATAATATGTTTTGTACAATACTACCTCCTAAATAGGACATCCATCATTTGAGCAATGGTTTAAATAGGATCACCGCATGGAACGAGGCGAAGAAAACAAATAAACATAATAGAAACCTCAAAGTACATTAACAGCAGATCTGGTTCACCAAGAACTAACCAATAACTTGAATTTAAAATGAAAACTGACTTTTCCCGCAATTTCTGTTGTGCATTTCCTCTGAAATTGGTGTGAAATTGTTGTATTTGGAGATGTTGTTACCACACAAACATGGCCTTGATCATTGTAACAGGAATGTTAATCGCATGCGTTGACGTTATAGTTTCAAAAATAATTGCCCAAAGGAGTAATAAAGAAAGAACACAACTAAAAATAAAACAATAGCCCTTTAGCGTATATATAATCAGCAGATATAATAGGGGTGACAAGCATTGTCTCCACGCCACAAAATTACCCACTATCATAACGACAGCTAATAATAAACTTTACAATTACTAAGCATTTAGTAGCACTAAACTATTAAAATCGACTTGTTTCATATGTATTTTTATGCTGATATAGAAATAAACTCCACAAAATTCCTACTTGGCTTTGACTTAAACAACAACAACAAAATATTTGAACAAAGGGGTTCAGTTTTATACTAAAACGTGTCAGCGATACGATTTCATCAATTCTTAAACAATTTTCGATATTTTCTTCGTTCTTCGACACTAGTTTTACCAGCCTCCTTTCATTGATCAATGATCAAAGTTATCCTTCAAGGAAGAAATCAGAGTTTTTTTATTCCACAATATCCTATTCTTGAATACGGTGAAACCTAAATCTCAAGAAACTAAGTTAAATTCGATTGTTGCAAACTAACTGTTTTAAAATTCACGATACAAATATTGGGTAAATCATCGATTTCCTTGTCGGTCTCCCATTTTAAGCAGTCGATTGTGACGACAAAAATCCTTTCACTCTTTTAGAAATTATATCTTCCGCTAATGCTAAGTCACAGCCAGCTCACTTTACACTTACTTTCAAGGGAAGTTATTCTTTAAGTTCCGTTAAAGCGCTAAACATCTTGATCGTTTCCGCTGCCACTGAAACAAAAGCGTGCCTTACCACTGACAGAAGCGAATTTACTTCGAAAATTTACTACTACTATGGAAATCGGAAAAGGTAAATGTTATTTCTACAACAGAAGTCAGCGGAATTTCCTGAAACAAAGTTTTTCGTTTTTGACAAAGTTGATGACTCGTGTTGAAATTGTCAGCGTTGTTTATACTCAAATAAAGAATGCAAATGATAACCTTCTCTTTAAAGAGTTATTTAGCGCTGCTACCTGCCACGCGAAAATGTATAGTTTGATATCTGAATAAATCAAAACAGAAGGACTGGATAAGAACAGTCGTCTTTCCTCTTTTATTATTTATAAATTATTTAATATTTCAATTGATTACCTTCCCCACGCACAGAAATGTCAGAAAAATACTTTTTCCCCTTTTGTTTCATTGCTGGAATAGAAAAGAAAACCAGTTTTAAAAACAAGTTCTTTCTTGTTCATTCAGTTAACTTCCTTGTACTACTAGCTCAAACGTGGTCAGGCAAACTAAACTGCATTGCGGAATTTTGACACCGGCACTTCAGTTTTAACGCAGTCATAGATTGTACCTTTTTACTGAACTTACTGACCTTGAGGGTTAAAACAGCTCAACGTATCAGTTCAGTCTACATACAAAATAGCTCACCAGATCACAGTAAAAGAAACACTTTATGGAACATGGAGGAAATAAATTCCTCAACAAACAGTTATCATAATTACTCCAGTATGCTGGGAAAACTTCGCAAGTAAGTAAATTTCAATAAACCGTAAGTCCGCAAGGTATATCTACAAATCAAGTTTCCCTTTCCAAAATATTTTTCATGCGTTTTTCAGTTGAAGATTCATTTTTATCCTTCCCTTGTCAGAACTTAATGTTTGAACTGCGCATTCAGTAACTGACATGCTCCCTAACTCTTGATGTCAGCCTAAGTAGAGACTGTACACTAAATGACATAAACTAGGCAAGTAAGAAGTCCATGCCTCGATTTACAACACTCGCTTCACTGACGCTAGAATGGTTGATAACAAGAAGAAAAGGAAAGGAAAAGCCGAACACAGAGATCACTAATTCAGTTTCGCAAGTCGAAGTATATTCCGTTCAACACGGTAATACCTTATCAAAACAATTGTTCTTTTATTGTTTCACAGACTCTAACCTCAGCGCTTTGAACCGAGAACTGCGGAACAAAAGAAAAAAAATACTTAGAGAGTAACAGGAAGTCTAAGTACTAAACTTTAGCATTCTTTCTATAACGGTAGATACTCGCCGGAGCTTTGAAGATTTTTCGAAAGGATTGCGTTTTACTATAACTACATAAATGTTTAATCTACTAAACTCTAAAGTGCTGGATTTAAGATAACAATTATCGAAGGCTGTGAAAAAATATTTACTGCAATTTTGGTCAGTGGTACGTGAAGCGATTATCTTATATTTCAACGGTTCCAGTAGTAAAATCGTAAAGTATTTATAAATTTTGCTTTACGCTTTGTACTGACTAAAACTCTCTGGAACTTGCTATAACCTATGTACCTTAAACAAACGGCAGCTTGCGGACTGCCACTGTGTTATATATTTCTATAAGCAAAGGCAAACTAGACTGACTTCATCACAAAAACTAAACTTTCTTACGAAATTATAATAAGTCGCAATTAGCCTTTTTCCAGGTGGTTCAAAGAGATTGGAACGTGCTTCATCATATTATTTTGTTAACCACCGCTTTCTGTAGAAAGGCACGCGGCAAAAGGAAATCATTAACCACCAAAACCAAGAAGATATATAAACTGCAATTTAAAGATTTTCGTATATATATATATATAGGGACACCTGCTTAAACAATTTTCCAGTTGTTAATATTGAATAACCGGATATTTTGTTTTATATATATGCTGGTGATTCTTTTGCAGCTGGTCGAACAAACTAACTGTTGGCGGCATCTGCAAATTAGCCAGTGTTAATTACTCAAGTAAAGCTTTCTGTAGTTCGGAAATAGCTGGGTGCAGCTGAAACATGGAATCCTACCGATGAAGCATTTGGAACTCATTTTTCATAATATCAGCACTGATTAGAAATCTGCCATCTGAAGTATAACATGTTTAGCATGACCGAGTCGTCAAACGGTTTAAGGGGTATTTCAGTACTATTTTCTAGTTTAGAAAACACAAACACATGGGCTGGTATGTGCTCGTGTTTTGCTTGTAGTATGTATTTTGTCAGCAACTGTGCTCTTCAGAATACTGCGTCTAATTAAATGCTAGCCGTTTTCAGGCGTACAACTAAATATTTAGATGAAAACCTTATAAGAAACGCAAAAGACTTGTACCCAGTAAACGGTAGCACTCTTCCTATGATTGTTAACTGAACTGGTACAATTTATGGCCTTGTTAAAAGTGGAAAACAACAACAAAAAAACCGACGTAGTTCAAATAAATCAGACTTTCCAAGCTGATATATATATCTGTATTGACGATTAAAACACCCATACATTTTAGACATTCGCGATTCCCAACTTGGTTTTCGCTGAAACCGTTGTTGTCTTCAGTTGTAATTTGCCTTAGTAGCAAAATCAACGATTGGAAGATAAAATGCTCCCGCCCTTAAAACGAAAAGAGATCTCAGTTCAGCTCAAGCAGCGCTTGTGGACTCCAGTAATTAGTGCGCAGTTAGAAACACAATATACTGAGACAAAACCTACTAAATGATCTAAATGGACGAACAAAAGGATGGCTCTTGAACGTTGCGTAGATGTGGATTTGAAAGTCTTTTACCTTTTTGCGCTTGCCTCTCCAAAAGTAGAAAGTTCATGGAGTTTAGTTGAATGTTAAATGTTTATTCAAAGATATTTCGATTCATGAACACTTGCTTGAAATATTAATTAAAAAGTTATTTAACAAAAGATTGCTTTCGAAAGTGCAAACTTGTTTTGGTTGGGGTCGAAAACACTCCAGGTGCAGTATCTGAACATCTAACATCCAGTTTCTTTCAGGTTAATTGTTATCTCAGAAAATAAAAGTTTCAACAGAATAATCGCTTCAACAAATCTAACGACGAACTCAGTTCACCTGAAAATTAAAATATCGACGGGAAATTACAATTGCCTTGGCTCTTTTAGTGGTAACCAAAATTTATACGCAAAATTTCTTGATTTTCTCTTAATAGAAAGTTTGTGATGATTACCCCCAAGTCGTATTTTTTTAAAGCAGTTTGTGCCGCTTCGAACAGCAGTTATAAAATAAGAGCAAAGCCCATTCGTGCAAAAGCAGGGAGCAGCAAACAAAATAGAGAACGAATGAGTAATTACTGATAAAAAGAAATGTCCAAAAGTTGTCTTCTTTTATCACTTTTGTCGAAAATTACAGGACCTGCTTTTTAGAGGTAAACGCAAACAAGAAAAAAGTAAAAATGGATGGAAAATGAAACAATCTTCTTCGTAATACACATTGAACAGTATAAAAGTGTTCTTTTTCATACATTCGCTCAGTTATAATTTGAAATCAGTTTGAAATATTTCCACGGCGGTGATGTATTGAAGTATGACAAGCCAGAGATTCCCAGCGTGTTTGTAACTAAGCTGACTGTATAACTGAAACTTAAACATACAAGTAAGAAATTCAAAGAAAACAAACAAACATTCGCCGATTTAAACTACGGCAGAAAAACTATCCAAGTCCAGATGAAAAGTTGTATGTTTTTCTTGAGTTTATGTTGTCCGAAGTTAAGATGTTAATCAAAATGCAAGGAAACGCAGTAAGTTCACTTGTCAACTAGTACAATAAGGAACAACTGTAACCTGCCAAAGTCTACTAAAAACACATCTTATAACCGAAATACAGCCAGCCAGCTCGAAAATGAGGTGAGCTGTCCGTTCTAGGATGCTTTTAAAAGTACCAAATCCCAATCTATTATTGTTCAAAATATTTTTTTTCCATTGTAGAAACACGATATTGACAATTGACTTACAACATTTCAACTCAGAAACAACGATGATCTATAACAACACACAACAGTTGCCACAACGCCGATTTACAGAAGAGATTGATCGGTTGCAATACACTCAGGAACTGTCAGCTTTTTCCTTAAGACCTTCCGACATTTAGTGATTATGTGTATAGAGGAAAGTAACAAAACACCCCAACACAAAATAGAGTTTACACTGTTGCTCTTGTCTCAGGAAGTAAAAATCTTGTTTACTTTTGCCTTAAGTTGCACCTTCAGCCCCTTCAACAACGTAAAATTTCAGGCAGTTTTTAGGCGTTACATTCAACGAGTTAATTCTTCAAGCATGTTTTTATAACAAAAGTTTGCAAGTTTAACATCAAATAAACTCTCTGCCGTTGTAAATAATTAATACCAGCAGTAATAAGCGTCTTGGTTTTAATGTATTGTTCATTTTTGAGTGCTCACACTCGTATACTTGTCAGCATTGACTCTTACACGCAGACATTTGAGTGGGGCTTCAGTTGATCGTTTGAAGAAGTAGGCCAAGTGGAAACGTTGAAATACCATGTTTTCACGGTAAAAAGCTGGTGACTTTGCAGTTTTCATGTCCTTTAGCACATTATCCGATAAATTTATAAAGTGACGAAAAGTATTTATTTTCTTTATGTTGAAAACATAAGACTTGGACAAAAATAATATGTTTTTACTATTAGCCTATGTAAATAAACTTGCGGTCAAACAGGAAATATCCAGCTGCAAAAAATTAGAAGTTTTTTCTACAGAGAATAAAGTTATTGTTTTTATCTATGATTATTAACCAGTATATAGATGCATTGTCCTATATTCTTTCGTGCTTTTGGTATGACTTTCGAATTTCTCAAATACCCTTGTTGAAATAATCATTCAAGGGTTTCTTAAATGGTAATTTTCGAACATTTCTATCTTTATATAATTTGTTATTCATTTTGAGTTGTTTAAATTTGCTCATTTGTTATTCATTCCTTTTTTTTTGAAAAAAGAAAAACCCTGAAACCAATTATTTATTTTTGTAAGCAATGCTATGTTACGACAAAACGGAATTAAAAGCCTGTTTTAGCTTACACGCAGGTGTTCAGCCCTGAAATGGATTTTGTAGTTTGTCTCCAAGTGCAGACACAGCACGATTTGAGAAAACGAGAATGATCCATTCAAATCTAAATAAATAACTACATCCAAATTAACACGAGCCGAGCACTTTCCAAAAACAAGATGCTGGCGGTCCATTTTTGTATCATTTCCAAGTGCGTTCTTTGTTTTGCAATTATGCCTTCGCAGACACATTTAGGTAAATGCCAAACCATCTCTAACACTGTTATCGAGATAATATTTACTTTCCTGCATGCACACCGATAAAACTTCATCTTATCGTAACGCCAACACAGCGTCTGTAAATAACATTTCACAAGAAACTCAGGAACAAACTTTGTTTAAACAATGCTTGGTAATTAATCGACTAAAAAGGAAACTCCGAAAAGCTTTCTTTCTAAATTTTAAATATTTATCACCAGATCATAAAGAACCAGGATTTTTTTACCTTTGAAAACGTAATGTTTTTTCAACCGTGATAGAAAGAAAGACGAATGAGTGATTGAGTGAGTGACTAAAGAGACGGGCAGTAATTTAGAAAAAAATAATAAAACTGATCCATCAGTAAGACAGATTGGCTGAGAGAGATAAAAGGCACTAACAAAATGATTATAGGTTTATATGTAAGTTTGTGCCTAAGTGCGCTCGGGTATATACACCATTACGTTTTTTGCCTGTACTTTGGAAATAAGAACAGAAGCTGCTAGTGAAAGCTTTTGTATCTGAATACGCAAAACTAGCAGGTTAACAGTGAATCATCGCGTCCCAATAAATGTAGAAAAGAACACAAGTGGTCACGTGATCAACATTAACATTACCTTGGAGCAATGTGACACCAGGGTTCACCTACCTGTCATTATGGTGAGCTAACTATCTCTGAGTGAGTCATATTGTTAGCATTTCATAAACATGGGCTTGTTTGCATTTCAAATTAACGCCATGTTGTCTTTATCACCTGTTTACCTCTTGAAAGGATTTATTTAGTGAAAACAACTTTTTCAGTGTACCAAAAAGTCAACAAGCGGGAATTTAAGCGCAGTAATTCTTTGTCGAGATTTAAATTTACGGAACCTTTAGACAACCGAATATTCGCCGCTACTGTGTTGTGGCAGGATGGCTCTTTTTACATTAAAACGGCGGTCTCACTTTGAACTTCTGTGAAACTATGGTGTTACTGAAGATCCCGCTGTTAGAGAAGTTTCGCACTGAATAAAACAAGGGTATCATAGCAATTACTTTAAATAGCACGTTTACTTGAATTTAGGCTAATCATTTCTGTTTAACTTGGGACAAAGAATTCTTTGTTAATATAAAAGACGACACTTCAACACGGACAAGGAAAATTGTCAAAGTTTTAGATACAACATGTTTTTGTCGTTATTATCATCATTATTATAACAAGTAAAAGAGAAGAGATGTATAGAGTGTTAAAGAGATGTATAGAGTGTGAAAGAGATGTATAGAGTGTGAAAGACAAGAAATAAATGAGAAACGGGCTCGCAAGCTTGATTCAAATATTGGATCGTGTTGCATTAGCACTGACTTGCCTAATATTGACCATGTAAATTGATCTTATCGGTTGACTTTATTTCAATATACAACTTCAGATTTTCGCACATCAATATTTTGATAGCTTATGTAAGTTATATATTGAGCGATACAGGAAAAAAAAGTGAGCTGTGATTTTAAAATTGAAAAGTGCACTTTTCTTAGTTTTCCACCTATTTTGATAATCACTTTTCATCTCGTGACTCGTTTTAATTTCTATTAGGTTTACCACCAATCGTTCTATTTCGGCCGGCCTGAAATAATTTCTCCAATTATTAAAGAAACAGGAAACTTCCACATTTCATTAAAGAAAAAGAGTTAATCCCTGTTTAGATACTCTGAAGTAAAGCTCACAGGAAAGCAAATGAAGCACTTATTCTGCTATAAGAAATGCGTGCAGCGGTTGCTGACTGGGGCATATGCAAAATTGTGCTCTTATAATTGTACGAACCTACGAATCGTTTTCCTCGTCTCGGGTGACAACGCCTCCAACAAAAACAATGAAATCCTTAATACAATGTAATTGACAGCTTGTTTTGTCTGCTGCGTTCTATTTTAGCAACCTCGGGAAATTCGCCAACCCACCTTTAGTTTCTTGCGCGCCTCAGGAGGTACAGAACAGTGGCTTTAAAACCGTGTTCTTCGCATAAAGTACTTCCTTCTAGTTGTAAGAACTAATCAAGACAGCGACACAACCTTCACTTAAGTTGTTACTTGGCTGACAGAGTAAAAAGGTAAGCTGGACATTTTAGTTGTCGTGATTCTAGACTGAAGCTGACTACTATGTGTCTAACCGGCGTATGTAACAACTCGTGCACCTGAAGAAACTAGTACTCAATAGGACTCGTCTTCAAGAAGCTGCATTTTGAGAATAAATACTAAAAGTATAACTATAAGCAAACTGAAGCATCGTAGACCAACGCACATATTGACTCTCTCTACTCGCGATCTGTAGACTGTACCGCCAAAAAGTAGTCTATTGACACAGTACTCATTTCAAGAAAGTGCATTCTGAAATGAAGTCGCTATAAATCAAATTTGGATCAAGGGCCAAAATTCAACAGTGTCGAAATAGATTATAAACTCTGAACACGCCTGAATGAGAAGAGGACTTTGGTACCAAAGAAACAAGAGTTTTCTATTAGTGCCTTAAATGTATTTGCAATCGCGTGAGACTAATATTAATATTACTTAAGTTATTTTAAGGAAGGCCAGCAAAATTTTTCGTGACTCACTGAACTGACATTTTGTTATCAGTTTAACCCTGTCTATTAGTTTCAGTATAAAGTTACGTTCAAATTAAAGTAACAGATAGTAACTAACAACCGCATAAAAATCTGGCCAACCAATACATGCACCAGTTTCCAGGCGACTCAGATACATGATTATTTTTAGGGTGCAATTTACTTTTAATGAACGAACGAAGCCAAATCGTGCTTGTAGCACCTTGCGGGTAAAGCACACGGAAAGAAAATTATTTTTTCTTTAACCACAGACAAATTCGTACTTAAAGACGAGATTACCTAAAGTACATCCGGTGTTTTCGTACAGTACTTTGATAAATATTGGCTTACATGCAAAAACAGTCATTTGATATCAGCCTTTTTTGGACACTCTTTGAGTAATCACGTTTCTGCTCTACTCCTTAATACTAACGCATTGTACTAACGCGAGCTGATTTAAGAGCGATAAAAATATATCATGATTCGCGGATTCATTGTTGGCGCTTCCTAGCACCTGAACATAGCTAGTGTTAAGTGGTTTTAAGATGTGCGTAAAAAGGCTTGAAATTTGAGTGAATCACGCTTTGCTGATTAACAAGTTCCGTGGTCTTAATATAGATGTCAACTTAAACGTGAGAAATATACTGGACACGTTATCAGAGTAGACCCAACTCGTTTGTTGTTTGAAGGTGCAGCGCTAGTGAGCAGTCGAGCTAGCCTCAAGTTTAACATAAAATCAGACAGATCTCAGGATTTTGAAAAACCTGTGAACACACAACAACATTTGCGTGCCTTCCAGTCTTTGCAATACTGGAAGAGTGCACTGTGCCACCTTCAGTGTGAGGAAAGGTCACTCACGAGCCATGCTTCCGTTCTTTCGCCCGCGCCAGAATATCAAAAACAACTGTACGTGATTGAGACCAAAACTGGAAGATCAGATTAAAACTTTTTCTGACACGACCTTTCTATAGATTTGCTGGGCACATGCACGAGTACAAGCAGTCTCAATACCTCCTCTTCCGGAAGCTTGTACATATTTAAAACAGTAAATGAAGATAGTTAAACACAGCACTGGGTGGCGCGTTTTACATATTAATTAAAGTAAACAAACTATTACGAAATGTAAACATTTGTAAAAAAGTGGGTGGTTTTGAGAAATGTTTCTGTTTATTGTAATGCGCCATTGATCATTTTGTGGAAATGGTGCTCTAAAAATGTGTAATTCATCAAGGCTCTAACTGTTGTACTTGAAGAAAATAAAAGTCTGTTATACTTATAGGAGCTCAGTGATTTATTATGAAACTGACAAATACATTTTAATTTCATTTTCGTGACGGTCTTCTGTTGCGTATATTACATGCAGGCGTCAGAATGTTATACTAATAGAAGAAATTGAGTTTCCTGGTTACTTGAACAACCACTAAATTATGTTCAATTGTGCTCTGATGCACGTTCAATAAGTGGATACATTTCTTTAGCAACTGTTTCTTTTTAATCTCTTCTTAAATCAAGATTTTAGAATTTACTTTATTTCATTTCATTTTACTGCAAAGGAATAAATATTTATTGCCATCGTATTGAAATAATACTTACTAAAATTTAGGTTTTCTTTTCATTAGTCATGTTTGTATTGTTTTTCTTTTTCACGCCTTCTTTGAAGAATCAAAAGAAAAATAATTATATTATTGGCAGGAATAGATTACAACCAACATCTTGAATTTGCAAAGAATTTTTGAAACCAAGGGCTAAAGGGCTCTAGTTTAGAATACAATACCCATGAATTTGGAGTGGAAGATCATTTTCTTTATTCTTACAACCGATCAACTTGTTTTATAGTGATACTCTGAGAGAGAAGACAGACGTTGATAATTTTGTTGGGAGTAAACAGTTTAACAGACCTTCGCACCCTTAATGAATAATCAACCAATATAGTAATAACTCGTGTCCGCATGCGTATTGTGTTCTAAACTAGAACCATTTAGTCCAAGTCTTGTTCATCCAGTACAAGTTGTACTCACTTTCTACGGAAAAATATTAGAGTAACAAACACTAGACTGAAATGTGCTAATAATTCGTGCGCGATAATCTTTCAATTAGCATAAGTTTTCAAATTTTGAGCAAAGAATCAACCCCTTCATAGCAACAAACACGTAACGCCAAAATGAATGGTACAGGTTTTTCAATCCATACCGGCGTTCAAGGAACAACTACACCCATATTTTTTTATAATAGTTATAAGAATGTTGACGTTGAAAAACAGGGCAAATTTAAGAACATGATAGTAACATATCTCAGAAATATATTTGGGTTCATGTATGAATTGAGCCAAGTGTTGAGAACAGCCTTTAAATGTATAGAGATACAATTCCAAGAAATAACAAGAACATTTTTAGGAACATTTGAGGCTGGGATCCTTTAAAAAATTATGAACGTTCAGCCTCAGCCCCAAAGAGTAATACCAAACACTTCTACTCTTCAGATAAAATTCCCAAAAATATCGAACATTTTTAGGAACAATTGAGGCCGAGATTCTTTAAAAGATTATGAACGTTCAGCCTCACCCCCCTCCCCCCAATATATTTGGGTTAATGTATGAATTGAGCTGAGTGTTGAGAATAGCCTTTGAATGTATAGAGATACAATTCCAAGAAATATTAAGAACATTTTCAGGAACACGTGAGGCTGAGATCCTTTAAAAATTATGAACGTTCAGCCTCACCACAAAAGAGTAATACCAAACACTTCCACTCTTCAAGAAATGCAAAACTAATTGAGCAGTTTACGATCAGCAAAATTTGCTAACTTTTCTGTTTTGGTTCACCTTTATCAGTTGGCAAATATTGCCTCGCACATAAAAAAAGGTCATTTCAAATTGAATAAGTTTCAAATATTAGTAGTGTTTGAGCAGTGTCCAACTTGCCATATTTCACCACTGATCTGAACTATAGGAACCCTTGCAGGCAGCATACACAAAAGCCCAAGCAACTAAAATAAATGAGTGCCTCAAACCGATGCACCGCAGCTAAATGGCAACAAAGACTCACTTTGCAGCGACCTATAGTAACTAATGTGTAATGTCCATTGTACCTCGAAAAGGTATAGTTTACGCTATGGACATGTTTTATGGGATCAAAACACTAGTAAAAATGGTGAAACGACAAAAGATATGGCATTAAATATGACTCAAAATACGAAATTTGAGCGTGAAAAAAGTAAAAGTGAGAATGAAAACAGAGGTAAGATAATAGGCAAAACTGGCCAGTAAAAGTAAAAAGATAAACACATTCTTAAAATACAGCATTCGATCCTCATGTACGATGTTTCTTATGAGTTATGTACTATTTGTACAGTTTGAAGTACCAAGTTGAAAACTGCATCTCAGTTGCTAAAAGCACTGATGAGTTTGGTTTAATTTTGTTACTGGGAGCTGAGATAGATACGATAGGTACGAAGTCAGTGTTCACTGATTCAAAAATTAAGTTCAATGAAGTCGGAACCTGTACAAAAACGTTTAACGAAAACACAGTGAAAACTTGTGTAGAACTCAAAGTAGAATAAATGTTCTTCAAATATTATCCAGCATAAGTGAAATTTTAAGACCAGCGCCGGACAAGACTTTCAATTTTTTAAAATGCCCAGCAACAAATCTTTCATTTTTTTTAAATGACCAAACGTGAGATAACCGATATTGAACGATTTCAACAGTTAGGACATCGCTTGATTCAGAAATGGTTTTCGCAGTGCCAACGTTATGTTTGCTGTTGTCTCTATGTGAGATGAACTGCCTGCAAAACTAAAATGAACAGCTAAATGCCTCGAGATGAATTTTAGTAGATCTGAAATAAAATGGGCGAGTTCCGCAAGGGTCCGCAGAATTAAACAATAAAAGTTGTTTTTCAAGATTAACATGAGCAGTATTTAGTTTAATTCAAATTATACAAGTCATTGAACAGCAGAGCAGTTTGTTTGGTTAGAATTTTTATTACCCATGAAACAAGGCAGCTGTTTTGCTAAAAATTGTTTAGTTTTTCAGATATTCAGTTTACTGCTAATTGTTTGTTTGAGATAAAAATACAACTAACTTGGTTTACTCGCGTGGTTACTGCTAAGCCAATATCCCGCCGATACAAGAGTGCGTTCAGATTAACTACAATAAACTTAAATAATAGTCGCGCCTGAACGTGCAAACCTTTGTTTATTGTATATTTTACCGTTCAGTACAGCAATTTTGTATTCAGTCGTCACAATAGAAGAGTAAGTTAGTTGTCAGTGGTTCTATAAAAATTGCTTAGGGGCTGCTATGGCAAGAATCAAGCGGGTATGAAGTCGATGAAAGGATGAATCATTTCCTGGATCAGGTTTTGGGGTCTTCAGAAATATTGACAAATTTCCGACCAGGAAAATTCTGTAAAGAAGAATATTTGTGCCGTGTCGAGAGACCTAAAAACTAGCAACTCTTTGAGGAATTGATTTATGGTTTGAAAACATTCTCGAACTAAAAACAGAAAGGGGCCATGGGAAGTACAAATTCTCGCGAGAATTTTGCGAAGCGGAAACAGTTAAAAAAAACGGTGCGATGACTCTTTCTAATCGGTCATACAGCCCCTGGGTTTTCCCAAATTGATTTGACAATTTTAAACTTGCTATCGGGAAAATAAAAGTTGTTGACATTGCGCTTGCTGCTGTATTACTGACGTTGTAGAAAAAGAATTTAACACAAAATTTAATCCAAACTCTAGTAAGCAGATGCTAAAACTTGTTGCAAAAAATCTATAATTAAAAATTCGGTGATGTGCACAAGACAAAGACCTTTTTCTTAGTAGTTAAATCACAATGATTCAAACAAAATGTAACTGAAAGGAACGGAAAAGTTTTAGTTATCATTGTGGGAAAATTGTCCGGGTGCATAAGGACAATATTGATGTTGTGAAGAAAATGGTTAGATGAAAACCAAACAGGAAGATCAAAAGCAATATTTACTTTACCCTTGTGGTAAAAAAAGTGGAGTACTTTTCCATCTTCCAAGACGAAAACGATTAACTTTTAGAATATTGATTTTCTGTGGCTGAATAAAGACTAAAACAAATGTATGAAATCCGAACAACGACACCTTTTGTTGACAAAAGCAAACAGTTTATTGATAGTTTTGTTAAATCATACAAGTTGCTAAAGAAACATTTGAAAAATAAAAAAACAGTTTGAATATGCAGTCATTCTAAAGTTGTTCAGTCATTGGCTGGTACAAAGGATTCAAACCAGATGAGTCTTAATAAGACGTAAAGGGAATACAAGTTTCGTTTATTGAATTTTTCTTGTTAATCTCTTCCGCCAGGAATTAGAAAAAGTTTTAGAAGTAAACTTATTTCAAGTTTTAGAAATTAGAACAACTGACAATTTTCAACCGTGTAGATCAAATTAAAACCATCAATCATAGACATAGACATAAAACTGATCTTGTTCGGATTATTTATAAAAGGAAACTAGTTTTGATTTGTGATTTGATTAGTTGCTATTTTTCGTTGTGATTTTTCTGAGATGGCCCTGATCTAAAACGTTTTTAACTTCACTTTTTAGTTTTGAGCCCAATATTATACACACTACGTATTGTCTTCATGACTGAAACTATGAGTTAGTATTCAAACCTTCTGCTTAATTTATTATTCCTGTCACGTCTCTCACAAAATTTTCCCTCCACTCTTTCCAATCAATCTCGCAAATCCACGTCAGAAAAAAAGCTACGTTAGAGAATATCAGCATATCATACAGATTACAGGAGCTGTAATACTGAAATAAAATGCCTGTTTTACGATGGGCTTCATTTTAAGTTTAAGATCATTGATGCTGGGTTGCAGCAGTTCAGTTCAATCTTGTTTCTCTGGTCATTCTCTGACCATGTAGCGATTATCAAAATCACCCGACAAAGAACAATCAGGCTTTGATTGGTAGATTCAGAGAAAGAGAGAGGGGCATTAGTTAAGTTTATGAATTGTTAAAACTAGACTTGAAATTTCCGACCGTGTCTAAGATAGTTTAAGAATCGAAAGACGAATGGTGTAAGATTTACCATCACGCCCAATGCAGTCCATTAATCCCTTATAAATGTGCTCTGTGTTTCAAGTTAACTAAAGAGTCTACCAATGAGATAATGAAAACCGAAATGGAGTTAACTGAAGTTAATGATTACGTTTTTTGTTGTGTTCTTCTCAAGTGTTAAATGTTTCACTGACTCCACTCACAACCAGCTGCCTTCCTCCCCATCAACACAATACTGTGTAAACACTAGTAGCAAGTAAACAGCCGGTTAAAATCGACTCAAAATGACAGAAAGGTTATAGACTGAAAATATAACAACTGGTTTCTAATAAAACCGAAAAAAGTAGCACTAGCGCAACAATGGAGCATAAAATTAAGAGTGCTGGAACAATCTTGAAATCTCAATTCGACAACTCAAGTAAACTAACAACTGTATTCAAGTAAGCAAAGCGTTCAAAGTGAGCAAACAAACACAATGGAGTCAACCGGAGCTAATTGAAAGTTTGAAATTCGACAATGCCCGCGTTACACCGGAAAATATACAGTATCGTTAAGAAAAGCATTTCAACACTTCCCCCGGTGATTATACTCTCACATATAATGGTCAAACAAACGAAACTCAGTCAAAGAGCCAAGTTTGTTTGCTAACAATCATTTGGCATTCCCCAATCAAAGCGAGGGGAGGTGAAGACGCAGACGTCTGGTTCTCAACTTACAGTGATTTTATTACAGAGTTTGAGAGTCGTTCTAAAGTCTGGAAGTACATTTTCAAGATGGATGGGTTTTTTCACATACGCACGCACGCTTGTGAAGACACGTAAGTCTTACAACTTCTCGCGAGATATCTGATTATCGGCGATGCGGTTCAACTTCACAAGCATTATTGAACTATGAACCACTCTAATTAATGCGTTTAAACAACTTTCATCAGCTTAATTTCTGTGTATATTACGTTTAGCTCAGTGTCTGCTCTGGCTACTAAATTTATTTAAGTAGTACAAAAATATGCTTTGCAGTTAGTTAGTATTTCAGCTGCTGAAGTCAAACAAAAAGACTAAGTAAACCGTTGTATTTGGTAGAAGCTCTCTTGACGCTTTCCATTCCATGTAAAGATAATCACGATCAATCGATGAAATAGCCTCATTTAACTGCATTTGCATCGACTCAAAACTTTCCAAAGATGTAGTCAGTACACTAACATTAACACCGGCTGAGAGATTTGGGCTAATTTGAAAAAATAAGTTTTAGGTCGTCAGTGCTTTTGTTTCTGTCCGGCTGTTCATTGATAGATCAGCCAATCCGTCCGCCATTTCTGTGAATATATCTGTCCAATTATAATCTTTCAATTGAGAAAATCAAAATCATCTCTTCGGACCCTCCTGTAATGTTTTTTTATTGTACATGCAGACACTACATACACAAATTTTCGGAAAATCTTCGGAAATTTTCGGAAATTTTTCAGAAATCTTCGGAAGATCTTCAGAATTCTTCAGAAATTATCGAAAGGGTTTTTCAAACGATTTTCGGAAATCGACGGAATTTTTCGGAAGTCTTCGGAAAACTTTGGAAATTGTTTGAAAATATCGCACTGGGATCCCGGATGTAGTTTCGCTTTTTTTTACGAGTGTTGAACTTTCAAGTAAAACAACTCAAGTCCAAATAATAAACAGCGATATATCGATACACGCACAAAAGTCTGTTTCTTTTTTCAAATATCCGTTCTTCAACCCAGGGAACGAGATTGCGAACTTCTGTGACCAGTTGCCGTTCACAAGTGTGAAGAAACACGTTTTATATACCCAAGTCATCCTACTGATGATCACTTTTATTTTAGCAACATTAACGTTGTCTCTACAAGAACCACTGCGTTAATGTTTTCTCAGCACAATTAGGGTAACTCTTAGTTTTATAGATACCACTAACGATAGTCATAAGTACATAAAAATATAAGTCGGTTCTTTAAATTTCACACACCTGTTATTGCTGTTATCTTATAACTGTGCAACGACAAGGTTGAAACATTATATCTAACCCCTAATCAAAGTCCATGATTCATATTCTGTGGTAATAATTAGTTTTTCCTTGTATCGTTTCAGAATGAGTGACATGTTGCCACAAGGAATCTCCCCGGGCAGTGCGCTGTACCACAGAATTCCCAAATGTGCACGCTGCCGAAACCATGGGTCCTTGTCGTGGTTGAAAGGACACAAACATTACTGTCGTTTTCGAGACTGCACCTGTTCGAAATGTTTGCTCATTGCTGAACGACAGCGCATCACGGCCGCTCGGGTTGCTTTGTTGAGACAGCAACGGAAGAATAATGAGATGCAGATGAAGTTGGAAAACAAGTCCGATTTAGATTCTCCTCAAACAAAGGTCTACTCCAAGGAAGAGACGTTTGATAGGCCCTCTATGGTACTCAATCATATCACTGCCCTATCAAGAGAGGAGATGGAAGGTAAGTCTTTCACTTACTAGTACCAACCATGAACTAATGCTGGTCTAGGTTCCTTCTTCGAGATTCACGTTTATACAGGCTGAGCTGTTTTGTTGTACACACTTAAGCCCGTAAGAAACGAGGATGAGAGTTGATGAGAGTTTCAACTCTCAGTGCTTAACTGCGACTTCTCCAGCATTTTCGGTGACTCTCGTGCGCCTTCACTCATCGAATTTGAACAAGTTCAGATTTTAATGAGAGTTGGTTGGACTTGACGAGAGTTCTCCCATGTTTGATCTTGTTAATTCTTATTGACTAGCATTCTCGATTGACAGCGCGCATGAGTTAAGAAAACGCTTGTCCAACTTTCATTTCTAAGCTCTCGTTCAACTCTCGCGTTCGTTTGTTCCTGGCTTCAGGATTTCCCTGAGAATGAAAAGAAGGCTACAATACTATTATCAACCAATACTCTAAAGCTAATAACAAAATAATGATTTCTGTACTTGCTTTTTGACTGACAGAAACTTGCATATTATTTGTAGTACTACACGCAGTTTAGACTTAGGTGGAATTACTGAAATAATCCAGCAATTTAATGAATATGTTGAACAACAAACAGTAGCATTTATAGACATAATGTGGTATTTCAGTTTGCCAGGAACCAATTTCCTTGTTTGTTAACACATGCACCCTGGTGTTTAATAGATGAGTTTAAATCAGAAATAGTACTTACCATTATGTTTTATCACTGTTCCAGACGAGGAAATGAACGGTCTGCTGAAGCCGACTTCATCATCAGAAGACGAAAATGAAGGCATGGAAGACAACAATAACGAAGATGAAGAACATTCTAACGAAGGGCGGTCACCACCAAGTTTGCCTGATGGAATCAAAATTAAAGAGGAGCCGAAGAAGTCTGATGAAGAAGACGAAGCCGAAGGTGAAGCTTCAAACACTGAGGCCGAGGAGTCAATTCAGACGAGGTCTGGTCCTTCTCCAGGCCTAAAACGGAATGGAGAACTTCCTTCAAATGATGATAACAAAGGCGATACTCCTCGTCTACCATTCAAAGTCTTACGCTCGTCTGAAAGTCCCGGCCAACATCAAAAGAAGATCCACCCTGATCCAATGGGATTGCTCGTACGCGCTTTTCCTAAGCACTGCCGGAGTGTTCTGGAAGTGGTACTTCAAGGATGTGGGGGCAACGTGGTACAGGCTATAGAGTGTCTTCTGGAAAATCGAGAAATCAAGAAACAACCGATTCAGGTGCCCACACCGGTTTCTATAATAGCAAACATGCCCATGCACATGCCTCACTTACCACGTGACGTCCATCCCGCCATGCACGGCGCGCCTCCATTCTTCAGGAAGCCTGAACCATTCCCCCCGTTCCTCCAAAAGAGCTCATCAGCTACACGCTACCCACCCCCTCTACTCAAGCCCAAGGCTCAGTTGAGTGGTTACCCATTCTCAATGGAGGCTGTGTTGGCTGCAACGCCACCGGCTCACTCGGCACCGATCTCCCCCAAGGACGAACCACACCCGCTTATTAATTTCTGCACAAACTGTGGTCGCAGGGCGAGTGTTTCGGACAATTTCTGTGCCACGTGTGGGCATAAGTTCCAAAAATAACATTCTTTTAAACACTGTACATAAAGCTTTACGTAAGTGTTGAAAACAGCAGCAACGATAATCGTGTTAATAGACAACGGTGCAAAGGGTAAACAAGAGCGAAGCTCCAGAAAACAAATATTTGCTGAAACAAGCAACTTTATCTATGTTGGCTTGCCAAATAGTTAAATCACTTTTAAAGGAAAGCGATAGTTTTGCACATAGCGTCGTTCAGATGTTCTTTTAGGGTCGATCATTTGATTTTCATGGAGAGGCAGAGGTATGATTTGCGTGCAAGTCAAACTTAGGCAGCATTTTTTGCCACACATTTTCACGTTTCGTCTGGATGGATCGAGTGATTTTTTTTAAAAAAATATTCTTCCACTTCCTCTCCCCCTCCGACAAAAAATAAAATGGTTCCGTCCATTACTAACACCCTTTTCTAGCTTGTTTAACGACTTTATCGGCAAATATACGTTAAAAAAAATCCATACTACCAACTTACGCCAAATAGCAAAACCTTTTACCTCGTTCCTTAAGCACTGCTTTGCCCGATAGAATGAAGTCTCTGAAACTAGGTTTGATTGTTTAGGTTGCTTACATAACTGTCGAATGCACAAAAGAACCTCAGTCAAGAACAGAAGAGCTCAAGTCAAGACCGTCCGGTCATTCTACCTCTCGATCAAACTCATCTAAACAAAAGATATTTATTACTTCTATTTAATGTTTCCTACGACATCATTTCAAAGAAATGGTTGAACAATTTCGAAATCGCCAGTTGGCAAACATTAATTTCTTTTGAAGAGATGCGACTGGGTCTATCGGCCTTACGTCGGCTGTAAGCTGAGATATTTGCACGAGTTTGTTAATAAAACACAAAAAAGTCTGTTCTTGGCAGATATTTTTGGGAAATTAAGAAACATGTTTTTGTTATGCACTTCTCAATGTTAAGCCGAAGAGGGGAGAGGTATTGGGTGTTTGATCAATATTCGTAGGCAGCTAGTCATAGTTACTTAAAACCAACCAAATGTACCTTGCCCAAGGATGGGGATTTTAACAAGATTTTCAAAAAATTCAAATGCCCCACATCTGCCCCGCCTGTTCCCCGCACCATCCGGCTTGATAGTGATAGGTGCATTACTAAGAGCCGTTATGACAGTATAAAAACAGTTTAGCCCTTGTTGCAATAAACTTAACAGAATGGGAAAAACCAAGATATTCACTACAAGTGTCAATGCGCTAGCCGTACGAAGGGAAGATATCATAAACACCTTTTTAGATTGCATTATTTTAAAAGAAATTCATGTGTGCTCACAGACATAACTTTCATCCGCAAGTTTACTCGATATTCTTCTGCTCAGAATTGAAAAATGATAGGACTTGTGGGTTGAACAGTTTATTGTATTGAAGAAAGACAAGATTGAATTTACTTGCGTTACTTCTTTGAGAGTGTATCAAAATTAAGGAAATTTTCTGGAATGCGAAACCAGGGAAGTGAGAACCCTTCAAAGGCGAACCAATCACGGTAAGTGACCGATTCTTTTAACGAAGCGCTCGGATTTTGGGGCTGCCTATGACAACAGTTGGTAATGGCGCCAGCGGAAAAAAACTTTTTAAGTGTCCAAACCTTCTTTTGCATTGTTAGAAACAAAATGGCGATTTTCTGTGATTTTTGCAAGTTGTGGAGATTTTTGACAGATCCATGCGCCGCGAACGTTTAGGGCAGTACTGAACCAAATTAGTTCGAAGCCATTTTTGTAGCAAGCACTTCAATTGTGAGATCACTTCGAACTATCATCACCAGTAAAATTCGTTTAGAAGATTTAGCATGGATTTACGTTGAAAACTGTCAGATAGTTTGTCTGCATTCAATTTAAGTCCCGACGTTTAAACATCCAGAAGCCTCTAGCTAAAGGCGGGGGGTTGGTTGGAGAGTTCGGTCGAACCTCTAATCCACGGAAAATAGCATAAAACAACACTCTCGAGGTTAATAGTCGGAACAGATTTGAAAAATCTAAACAAAATAAATATGTAAGTGAAAATTATTAATTTATTTCACAGTAAGCTTCGTGACTAACATTGGATAAAGTAAAAACAAGGACTCGCTCTTTTAGAGAATGTTTTTACCCTCATTTGTAATTTGCCGTTAACCTTCTATTACACTGAAGGTAAGCGTAGTGAGTGGTTTGGAGTACCCGGACATTGAGACAGACTGCCTCGAAGCCCCGTACTTCATTTTAGAGTTAAGTTCACGCTCTTCCCGGATCTCCAAACCACAAAATTTTCCAGGTCTGACGTCACTCGTAAATTTTTTTCGTTGTAAATCATCAGAAACGTTCGGAATTGTTCATTGGTTTTTCCAAGCCAGTCTAACATTACATTTACAAAAGTTAGGGCACCGCAATAACCTTAAAATGAGTGTCAGTGAAATTCGAACCCACTCTCTGCTCCACTTTTGGGAAGTGACATGCCCCCAGCAGAAAGGTTGGGAAAACGTGAATGAAACTCAAGAACAAAAGTTTAAAAAAAGGTTTAAACACAAAAAATCGTTACTAGGAAAGGTCGACTGCGTAATTTTATGTCGAAAACTAAAAAGTTACAGGTTTATAAAATTGGATTTCGAGTCGCCATCTTGCTGCACTCACGCATGCGCTGTTATAATTCCAACCTTCCAACGCTGTAGCGTTCTCCAACTGAATAAGTCAAGCAAGGGCAGAAATAAGAAAAAAATCGCTTTTACTTACCCCCTCTTGGCAAGACTTCCAACAGACTAATATTTTTCCTTCGTTACTCTCGATAAGAAAAACTTCAACAGCTCGTTCTATTGTATGTTCCACTAGTATATTTCATTTTGTTATCGCTGGAAGAACTCAGGAGTCAGGGTCAAATAACTATTAAATGGTAATACACGATGAAAAGGATCAAGTAAAGGAAACTTGTCACTGGCACACAGCGTCAACCACAAACATCATTGGTGGTGAACATCAATCAAGTGGTATCTTTTGCAATCAAAGTCAAAATCTGAGTAACGACTTGCTGATAAAACATCATACTTCGATTAAAAATCATATTTTGTCTCCTGATTACATTTTGGATTTTGGATCTAATGGTGAAGCACAGAGGATCAAATAAACCGTTGATATCAGATGAATTGATTCTAGTTAACGATAACACTCATAAAGCTAGAGAAAAGAGCCCATGGATTTGGAAAGTACGTTTTTGGAAGGGCGTTTAAAATATCGCCAAAAAACTGCATTAAAATGTGATTGTTTATAATTACATAGTCCAATAAAGATTCTGGTCCAAACGTCGCCTTCTCTCCTGCTTTTCGGCAAGCTCTAACCAAATTTGCGACTATAACAGTAAATATTCATTATCATAGGCCTATATTTAGATGCAGCCCGATTCCCCAGTTGCTGACTTGGTTGGAGCTTTGGTCGATTTCGAAAAGTGGCACCTTCCATAACGTAAACTTCTGTTAAAAATCTAATAAAACCCAAGCAGCCACTACCGAGTTCCCTTACGTTCCACCGCTTGCCGAGTCTCGTGGTTCAAGTTGACACTTATGGGGCGGATACAGAATTTTTGGGTGGCTATTAAGAGTATCAAAATACTTATCCAATGCGCTCCAAGCTCTCTATGTTTTTAGTTTCTTTTATTTTGTTGTTTGCTAGTCCGAAGAGGGGGATGGCTAATACGACTATCAACAATGATATCCGAGTTCACTATATTCTTACTTTCGAATTCATTTTATTTTGTTGTTTTCTAGTCTGAAGCGGGCCGATGGCCAGCCAATCAACCCCCCCCTCCCCCCCCCCTTCTGAATTGTTGAAAAACAGAACAAGGTGGTTCGAAGTTTTTTTCCACTTTTCATTGCTAGAGTTTATATAAAACAACCGTCTTTATTGTCAGACAAGTACGGGGCACTGAATAAATAATCATATTACTATCACCGTTACTCACTCATTTTAAACCAATAGTTTTTTAATCCCTAATGATCTCTTTCATCATTGTCAGCATTTTGTATATTCAAAAAGTGTTATATCCTTGTATATTTGATGCCAATAATCAATACTTCTGCGGTTAAAGAGTATGGGAAAATACAATAAATAACAAGTATTACTATAATTATTATTCACTCACTCACTAGTATACTAGGATTTACTGATATGTTTTATAAAATATTGTAAAAACAATAAAGTTTTGTATTTTTTAAAGGGCAATAAAGTTTTTAAAATTATTATTACTAATATTATTGTTACTGTTATTATTATTATTATCCTCTTCCTCATCATTAAGACTAGTTCTGTTGCTCCTCTCCCCTACCAAGTCCCCCCACCCTTTCTGTGTTCATCTGATCTCCTTAAAAAACAGTCCAACAGAGAAAGTTGCGATTTATTACTAATCTTTTTTCGTTTTTCTTTGTCTATAGACCAATTTCGTCTTTTTATGTGTTTTTCCTGTTTTGTTTATAGCCCGCAGTCCTGCTGTAACGGATACACTCAATTTTGTTGCGAAATCTGTGCGAAAAGCTGGAATAACGACATAATTTATCTGATATACTTAACTAAGAATCCTTACGGTTAATATAACTAATACACTGAAATGGTTTCATAGCTCCAAACAAACAATCGACACCGGCCAGAAAAGCTTAAACTTAACGACTTGTCCAAAAACTGAAGGCATTTCTTACAATTAAAAGTTGTTATTACATTGGAAAAAAGTAGAATAGAGGAACCTGCAAGGAAAATAAACACTTAGAAAAGACCAAAGGAGAACAACAGACACAGTCAAGACAACAACACTAGCAGTTACGGAGAAGAGTAGCAGAAAAATAACCGGAAGAAAGATAGAACTCGACAAGAAAGACAGCAAATTGGAATGCGAATGAACTGTGAAATGAGATAACATACATAGAACGATCTCTCAGTCATGGTAAGGATATTGCCTCATTTTATTTGCTTTGTACTTCTATATTCAGTAATGGTTAGTACTATTTATTACCGTGGTTAAAATAAATTCAATTAAATTGCGAGATAAATCATACAAACACAGAAGAGAGTTTTCAATTTTTTTTGGACCCGCGGAAAAGACGGCAATTTCAGTTATCGGCAAATATATTCTTCAGTTTATCTTCTAAATTAAATAATTCAATATGGCGTACGGTGGATTACGTTTCTGAGTGTAAATCTGCGTTTAACGTATCTGACTGCTGTTGTTATTAATACTCTTCGCATGGCTACTGATTTTTAAAAGCGTCCAACACAAACACTTGTAAAAAGAAACGAATCCTTCAGAAGTCAACGCAAAGGTAACAATTAAAAGACATTTCAGCAGCACACGTTACGCTTAAAACCAGAATTAATTTACTCTATCATCGGGCCAATGTCGGAGCCACAGCGTTGTGTAACGACTACAGCATTTAACTCAGTATAAAACTGACCTAAGCAAACGGTGTCCACAAACAAAGAATAAAACAAAAGCCATGATCGTTTTCTAGCTGCTGTAACCGCAGAAAAATAGGACATGGATGAATTAAACAGCATTCACTGTTCAAGCGGGTAAAATCTGGTAATCACTTCAACATCGTCGGTGATAGAAAGCGCAAGTTTGGACTGAGCATTGTATTGTACACAGTGTTCTACGGTACTTCGCAAGGGAACAAACTTGTAGAAACATGGGAAAGCTCCACACATTACTAGTCACAAAGCACCAACCAGACCCTTATTCCTTAACTCAGATGATTTCTGACTTTCTGATCTCAAATTAACTCATCTGAATTTATTAATACCTCACAACTCCCAACGCCATCTTTTAGCTATTAATAATGTGGCACCAAACGAAAAAGATGAAATATGCATATACTGTCATGAACGATGGACACTCTTACAACACAGTCAGAAAAACATAACTGCCAAACTACTTCTACACATTATCTGATTTGATTGATTTAGACAATGGATTAAACATGAACCTCCGCAAAATAATTTTGTCTCCTCGGGTGTGCAAGGAATCGGAATTGTAGCACCAAAGATCCATGAGCGCTTCTAAGACTAGGAAACCTTTGAATTTCGGTTTCTCAGTACTTCTAATGCATTGAGCGTGTTTTTGAGCGTTTTGTTTCATAAGAAATTCAAGGGTTTATGCGATTTAAATTCTTGCAACGCTAAATAAGGATACATAGCCGGTCAAAGCACAAAACAATGTAGTGTTTTCACTGTTGTTTCTAACCATACTTGGCGCGGCCAGCGAAACAAACTCAGCTCATCAAGGAAGTGTTAAGACACAGCGTACTGTTTCCCATGGTAGTCTCCTCTAAGCGTAATATTAGTGGTCACACCAAGACCAGCACTAGTCCTCTGTGAACATCTGCGTGTGTCCGCACTGTCCCCCCTGGTACTCAAAGATCTTTTAGGCGTAATAACACGGTGAAACTAACAGATCTGTCAAGACCAGCAACTGGTCTTCTGTGAACATCTGCCTGTGTTCGTACCAATTGTCATGGTGAGTTCTGCGAAACTCTGAAAGAACTTTCTTCACGGTTGTCTGTGTGAGAAACAAAGGGTGTCATTTATGCCGCGAAACCTTCGCCAAACGTAATTTTGTTTCATTCGATACATTTATACCTACAAAGGGTAATATATAGCAAACACAGTGCATTCATACCTGTATAGGATTAGGGTCGTGAAGGTGTGCACCAAGATCAAGAAGTATCTGTGGCATCCATTGTGGCACGTCATACGGGAACGCTTTAACACAGCTGGCAAGGCCCAGCACGCCTGCGTGTCGCCTGATGAGCGCTGAGGGAACACAGCAGAGTCTGGTCAGACACGATTTAACGGAGATAAAAAAAAAACGAGGTTCACAGTATACACAAACATAGAAAAAGTATGTTCTCATTCGCCTGTTTGGAGTTTTGCGTTTCAAAATGACTTGGGATTACAACTGGATAGCTTTTTGTGTCTGAAATATAGTTTTCTAATAAAAATGAGAGCAAATGCGTGTTAACTTCTCAAGATGACAAGAAAACTCTCTCAGTGTAACGATCTTTAAAATAGCGTGAACACAATATGCTTTCTCCTTATTCAACTTGAGAACTAATCACGAGGCTAGCGGACACATTACAAGTCCCGGATCGTAAATGAATACCGTTGTTCATTCTGTATACTACAGTACCAATAGCGAAAGAAGAAAGTGCTAGACAACCTGAAAATACTCGGGCTATGTGCAGATATTTGGGTTTCTTTGTGTTCAAAGACTAAATTCTACATAAGCTTATTCGCTCATTGGAGACGGCCAAATACCGGGAGTATTTACTTGTATACCACTTTGGGGGTTTGATTTTGTAGTGGGCCTGTTTTGGGAAATTTATGGTTGTGAATAAAAAAAATTATTGCTGAAAATTAGCGGCTATTATTCGCTGGTTAGCTAATCCTCTTCATAAACAAGCGAGGCCTGGATGAGATGAACGAGTTAGGCCTACCACTGAGTTGGATGATCCGAGATGCTGATTGTTAACAAAACTGAACTGCCTCCAAAACCCCACAGTACCTGTATCACTGTTTACAGCTGGTAAAGGAGCGGCTTTGGATGTCGTTTTCGTCGTCTTCTTTGTTGAAATACTTGTTGTGGCCATTCTTGCGAATTTACTCTGCAAGTGAGTAACACATATTAATCCAGCATATATTAGCGTTCTTGACGGAGTTCACAAGCCAACTACACGAACATTTATAGAGAGAGCCAACTTAGAGAAGATAAACGTCGACAACACGAATAATAATAATAATAATGATAATAATCTTATTTATAATAACAATTTAATAATAATAATAGCAATAGCGCGTTTTCTGTTAGTTGCCATAAGCGCTTTACATGTAATTAAATTGTTACTAATAAAAATAAAAACGAATAAAATAAATAAATACTGAACAATCTATGCTTAAGTTGGAGAAACACAAAAACGTCATTATAAAGAAAATCACAAAATATACAATCTACACCGTCCTAAGAGTAGACTTGGGCTCTTGGCTAGTGTGGTGGTTTGTAAACACAGCAGACGTACTTATACATGTACGTTCACATTCACACGCATATGCACATGTACATGCACATGCACATGCACATGCACATACACATGCACATGCACATGCACATGCACATACACATATACATTCACATGCACATGCACATGCACACGCACATGCACATGCACATGCACATACACATAAACATACATTCACATGCACATACACATACACATACATTCACATGCACATGCACATGCACATACACATACACATAAAACTCGATTTTACCTGCATCTCTTCCACAGGACTGAAAAATCCATTGTGAACCAATCCACTTAACGTTTCTGCAGCCATCTCTCGAACCTGATAAAACGATAAACTAATAAGTGTTCTAGATTTAACTGACTGACTGACTGATTGACTGAATGACATTAAAGACAAGACAGATTGATAAGAAAACAAGCAGACAGCTCAGGAGACAAAGTCATGCAGAAATGACAGAGAGACAGAAAGACAGACATAAAGAGAGTGGCACAAACACACACACTGACAGATAGACAAACATAAGAACTTTATATACATAAGGACAGACAGACAGACAGACACGCATGCAGATAGAGACAAAGACAGCAAGATGGGCAGGTAGATAGACAGACAGACGGATGGACAGACAGACATAGACAGAAAGAAAGACGGATGGACGGACGGACGGATGGAAAACTAGCTCAGTAGGCCAGGAAGACACACCTCAAGTTGTTCGTCCTCCAAACGGTTCACCACCAAATCCTTGATATCCTGGACGTACCCTTCATTCCGTGCGATATGGAATAGGTTGGCGAACACCATGACCTGTACAAACACAAGGCAAACTACATCAGAGTCTTCTCTTCTTTGTCAAGGATTTTTTGGTCTGAATAAAATGGCAGCATTTCTTACTCACCTGCAAGTAGCTCAGCGCTCCCTTCCTTGCGTGCCAGGATTCGTAAACAGATAGCTACACATCAAGCAAATGAATAAAACCCATTAATAAATCCATAGGTTTGTTCAGTTTCTAGTGTAATGTCTTCCTTTTGTTAAGTTATTAAAAAATATTTCTTACAGATAGACAAACATAAGAACTTTATCTTCAAAGTCCTCCTTTGCTCTTCCAAATATTAGAACAAATTATGGAAAATTCAATATTAAATTTTTTGGTCCAAAAGTCTGGAA
>JANSTQ010000015.1:40631-50871 GCA_026167885.1 Bergia puertoricense | reverse complement strand
GCGCGCTATGTTACACGATGTCAACTTTTCGCGCAACAATGTTGCACTAAAAATCGTCCCGTGTAACATCACCTTTACGACTGGCTTACTCGGAACCATCGCGATTGGTTCACTGAATCAAGCGGAGAATAGGCTCGAACTGGTGATTCTAACTCTTTTGACCCAGAAGCCTCAATTAAACTGAATACTGGAAATAGTGAATGTGAACCCACCAGTTCTTTGATCGCTGACTCAGGCATTGACTTGGAGAACCCGAAGCCACTCCAGTGGCTGGTAGGTGTCCGCACCTCGGAGAATACCACCCTCTCCCGCATGGCTGCAGAGACAAATTCAAACAAGCGTTTATACATAAGCAAACTTAACCCAAATCACAACTACAGTCACATGTTGACTGCGTCTAAGGACGTGGTCACAAAAAACACTTTCTTTCAAATTAAATTTTGTTTTTATATATTTTTTTATGAAATAAAATGTTATTTTTGGTTTTGTGTCTATTGATGTCCCCTTTCTTCTTCGCCCCCCAATCCCCCTCCCCCCTTCCCACCTCCTGTGATAATTGGACTTCAAAGACCACCAACCTTGGGATGCTTGTTCTCTTTTCTCTTCGTAATCTTCTACTTGAGACTTATGTGAAGGAAAATATCTTCGTGTTAGTACTAGAAGCATCATTTTAACATTCTTAACATTGACCAAATACAATGAAAGAAAACAAAAAGTTATATAATTTTTTCAAAGTAAAGTAATTCTGACGTGTAAGATTCCAGAAACAATGGAAATTCTGTAGACATAAAACATAGCATTTTCTAAAGCTAAATAACCGAGTACTTACGTGGTGCTTTCTGGGCAGAAGTAGCCTGTCAAATCTGCTGAGGAATGAAATTGCAACATGCAAAACGTTTTATCAAATGCTTGCAAAGAAATAACATTAGAACAAGAAATAATGTTTCGGGTGTCACTTCCATAAACCTTTACACTGGTAATTTACGAGGGAAGCTATTGTTTAATAAAAGCCTAGAACAACAGCTGTAATTGTTGCGTTTCCTTCCCTTTCCTTTATTTACCACACAATGAAGTTACGATTACAGTAGCAGTTTAAATTGCTTTATAACAAACAAAAAAATAGCTAGTAGCGAGTAGGCCTAATAGGAAACCACGAGGCCTATTGAAATTATTAAGCCGCCTCCTCTATATTTTACATTGTTCTGAGTGACAGTGATGACTGGGCTTGCAAGCGAAGATATTGTTTTAGTTTTGTTGAAAATGAGGAAATTATAAGTGTAAATATTTTATTGTAATGACCGATATTTGTTTTGGGGAAGGCGTATTTTCGCAACATCACGGTATGTTTATGAGACAGATGCAAAGCTACTACTTACAAAGACAGGGAAGAGTTGAGACTGTCACTGTCCGCGGAATCCGATCCTACACTTGTAGCACTGGCACTGAAGCAAATGACAGAAAGTTAAACTTGGTGAATGAGACACTTAAAGCAGTAAGACTGTTTGGATTCTAATGACTAAAAAACACAAAGAACAACGGGCGAACTACGCAGGACAAGAGAAGAGAAGAGACAACACAACACAACACAGCACAACGCAACGCAACACACAACGCAGCACTAAACCACACCACACCACACCACACCACACCACACCACATCACACCACACCACACACCACCACACCACGCACCACACACCACCACACCACGCACCGCACCGCACCGCACCACACCACACCACACAGGTAAGCTTTTTATTTGTTAGTACTTGCGGGTTATGATAAACTAATTCGAAATACTAAATAACATATGTGATTAGAATATGTCAGTCTTTAAGACTGTAAAATATCTCGGTTAACTTACTGCAAGTTCACGTTCTTGGTCCCAGAGAGTATTTCAACGACCGGCCGTCTTGAGGTTTGTCCCATGCCTACGGAAAAAAAGGAACAGTTGTTTTGAGCATATTATTGTTTACTCAACTGGTAACCTGTTTTATAAATGTTGAATGGTCTCGCAAACTCCATTAACTCCTAGATAACCACGACTTAAACAGAAACAGAAAAATTCACAGAAAAACGAGTCACTTCGGAACTTACAAATGAAAATATACTTGTTTCAAAGCTTCGTCTTCCTGTAAATCTGGTGTTGTGGATCAGGGACAGAAGGTTGTGGTAAAGATAAGAATTAATCTTCACTGACTCAATCCACTTACGAAAAACACGGTTTGCACCTTCATGTCGTTCTGAAAAATCTGTCGCCCCGGCATTAGAAGAAACGTCTACTGCGCAACACTTGCGAGGTAGATATTCGTTAGAGGGTACTCATTAAAAACAGGCGTTCATTAGAGATAGGAAGTTCACTAGAGAGGTGTTTATTAGTTAAAAAAAGGACGTGGCCATTAGAGAGAAGGCGTTCGTTCGAAGAAAATGTGAACTTTCATAGCTTCAGCTCAGCGTTCCACTGTTTAGTTTACTCTCCGAATAATAAATCTCACTCACCCACTGAGCCCGTGCTATCTCCACTACCCACCGACGTCGACCTCCTCTCCCGGTTTGACTGGTGAAAGACGCAAAAATAATTGTGACCCATACGCAAAATACACAGAATAATAATCACATTAATTGGAGACAAAAACCAGGAAAGCTAAATCAATTTGTGTCAGGAGTAGGCATTCCGTCGTCAAGGTATCAGTCATTCCAAACGGCAGCTGTATAGAGAGACAAACCGAGGCACCTGCCTCAATAAAAAAATTTCCGCGTGATAAAAAATGTTTAAATAGAAACATAAATGCTGTTAAAGTTAATTTGAGTTCTGATTTTGTCTGAGAGAATACCACCAGGAAAACGCTAAAAATTGCATTTGCGAGAGTCTAGATCTCGAAATTTTCTATGGGAGGGGGGAGGGGGGCAATGCCCTCATACCCCCTAAGGGCTCACGCCTTCGGCGCCTCGCAAAGGAATCAGTTATAAGAAAAGTCTGGCTTTGGTCCTGCTCAAATTCTCAATCCGTCGATGTTTTCGCGGCAGATTAATCACAGAATGATTACATCCATCCAACGTAGAACAAAGTCTGCCATTCATATCGGACCATAAAAAACTCACATCGGAATCATGTAAACAACACTTAACTTATATAATTAGATACCAAACGTTTCGTGAAAGGAATGAAGCCCGAGTAATATATTTAGGGAAACACGAATGGCTATCTAGTTGCTATTGGAAAAAAGTTGTAAATGAAAACATAAAAGTGAAATAAATTACCGAACATATTTAACTTACCAATAGTGAATCCACAAGATCATTACTGCTCTTGGATCGAAGAAGGCCTCCTTCGAATACAAAAAAATGTCAAACATTAATCCTGAATGTGGGAAAAGTCGATATTAATCTATGAAGTTATTTTCTTAATAGGTAATAGTTAAAATATTGATTATTCCTAAGAAGATTGAATTACAGTATAATGATAATTGAACTGGGTGGAGTGCAGTTTAGTCTAAAATCATACGCGTGATTTCAAAATCGAAGGACTGCGCAGCACGAGTTCGATTTGAAGTGACATGTATGATTTCAGACCAAAAATGCATGACCTGATGTTCAATTACCGATTATTTACATCTGTTTTGAAATCAAACTAAGTTATTTAGATCTGTGTTATCCACTTTTTCTGTAATTTGTCAAAATTGCCACACGTTGTGCATCCCTTTCTTGCGGCGCTACTGTGATTGGCTGTTTTCACCTTTATGACGTAACGCATTATTAAGCTTCCCCTTTCATTAGAACGGGGCGTTAATTTAAATTCTATTAAAAGGAGGCGTTCATTAAGACCTATCAATATCAAGAAAACATAAACTAACCTTCCTCTTGGAATACGGGAGGACTCTTTGATCCGGAACTACGCGGGCTGGAACTTTCCGACGAGCTTTGCCTGATAGAACTGCCACCTGACATCTGACGCTCGAGCCCAGGGCTGCACGTCCGCTGGCCTATAGTACCAATTGGGCTCGGCAACCGCTGGCCAATAGGACTGTATGTTCTCTTGCCCAAAGGACTTACTGGGTTACCTATGTTAACACAATAGAGCTCCGTTAACACTTTTACTTAATACCATGCGATTCACGCAGATCGTGACCGCTAATCAGGTATCGGCATAGTTCCAGACTTTCCCAAACGTTCCAGAATCTGTATGAGCCCTGGCTAGCACTGAATACCGGAAAATCCTGATTGTAAGCACTGGGCGCTTATTAAATAAATGCCCTTCATTTATTGAGGGTAACACATTAACATCCATAGCCGGACATACTCTCCCATGTGGCCCTCACCACAACACCGGGATTACCTTACTCTTTTCGAGAAGTGTGCGGGTTCTTTTAGGTCCCCTGAGATAGTATTTTAGGAGACTAGACCAACGGCTAAACGTCCCTGTCCGCGGACGGTGTGGCGAAATGAGGTCACACAAAGTTCAACCCTCGACAAGGCCGGGGTTTGGAACCCGGGACCTTCTGGCTGGCAGTCAGAGATCTTACCAACTGTGCTACTCACGCACACAATTTTTTTACGTTCGCAAGGAAGTTTTGGGTGGGCTTATAATCATGAAAGGAAACAATAACTCCACAAACTATCGAGATAAGAGCTTTTACCATTGTTTAAAGAAAATAGTTTTCTGTATACCGGTCCTTGCTCATAAAATATGAACATCACAACGATCCATATCTCACATCACTGGATAGCTACGATAACTTTCAAAAAATAACAAACCAACAGCTACTAGAAATTTTTTCTCTGATGACAGCGGTGAGAAAAAAGGAGATGGCTAAGTAGCTATAACACTTACTCGACATATTGACCGGCGAACCCGCACTACTGGCCTGATCAAAACCGTCACTAGATTCTGAGCTTGGGCTGGTATATTGGTTCATCACGTGACTAGCACACAGGGCAGGGTTTGGGGGACCCAGACCAGGGGGTGGGGCAGGAGGGGCGGACCCACACCCCACAAGTCGTGAGGGGCAACTCAACAGCTGATTTATAGGTGGTGCAATAATGCCTCCCATCATGTTGGAGATTGTTGGCGATGAAGGCGAGATATTAGGCTGTAGCCATGCGGTGGAAGTTGTCAGGGGCGTGCCGATTGGGCTTGGAAGGGGTGGGGGGCTCTGTCCGTTTATGGGATTCGTCTGGTAACCAATGATGCCGTAGTAATCTTTCATATTGCCAGGTGTGCTGGGTCGCGTGTAAGCCAGACAAGGTGCGTGGTTCTCGTTTCTGTCCAACCCGAGGACCGCCAGTCGAGCCAGGTACATATTGCTAGCGTTTCTCTCAGAGCTTTTCACTATCACTGACTGTAAAGAAAAGTGATATGCGCGAGTGTTCAGCCAGCGTTGGGTTCCAACAAATTGTGATATGAGATGACGTAAATCAACAACCGTTTTGAATACTACTTGAGCGGCTTGGCGGGTGAAAATACACAGAATTTTGACAAACACAAGTGAATTAACCCTTTATATAATGAAGCTATCTTCTGAATGCAAAAAGGGACTAGTTACGCTCATATCTCTAAAGAACTGTTTCAGTTTGAATAAACAACACCTAGCAAACTTCGATACAGTTCACTGAGTTTGGCGTCCAAATAAGGATTGATCCATAATTTCACATGTGAAATTTTAGATTAACGGAGAAAATTGCGTAAAATCATATTGTCTTTCTTATTGCTTTACGTAGATACTATTCATTAGAGAGGAGTAATAATAATTTCTTACGCAAATTCCTAGTGTCCTGCCACTGAAACGTGACTAGTACGTTTGGACGAGCGCCACGCAGCATGTACACTACAAGTTTTGTCCAGCATCATCTGACCGAACACTGATCACGTGATAAGCCCCACGTTCCTCATAAAAATTAATTACTTGACTGTGTAATAATTATTGCGGAGAAAGCATATTCGATCTGCTGGTTGCACACTCACCTTACTGGGTTGTTTTGGTTTGGGTTTGACGCTCACAAATACGTCGAACTCGTCCATGAACTTGCCAAGCATTGCTGCAAAACGTAAATAGTTCAGTGGAGTCAGGCATGTGGCTTTTCAGGACTAAAGCTCTTCATTGAACAAGGAGAAACATTTAGTGGGCACCAATCTGGTGAACGCATATTCGAGGGGATTGCTTGTTCAAGGGGAGTGCATATTCAAGAAAGTACGGTTGTCATTTCCATAGCCAGTCGTTACAGCAAGAAATGATTAGAGCTGTCAATTAATGAACGCTTTAAATTCCCTGATACAAGCAACAATCAATGGCCAAAAACGAACTATTCCCCTATAATTCCTATAATTATCCTTAATTCCTATAAGGAATTATGTTTTCAATTTCCCTGGAGTTTAAATATGCTTCTTTTGAAACAGTATGCATACTTATTAAACAAACACCAAATCACGCATCAGTGTGAAAATGTTCATAGAACAGATGGGAACTTTTACTAACACACACGATACCTTACCTGAGTCGACAGGCAAATCCCCATCTTCTTCTCTCAAGTCAAACATCAGAACAAGAGGCAGACAGCCCTGGAAAAAATGACCAAGTTCATGCTTAATTTGACACTTGCTAAGATTTAAATTCTGTTTAGACCTTTCACAGACAAGTTTTGTTAGAGAGCAAAGATTGTTTACGGTAAAAATGGGTTTTCGAATCTACATCCAAAGTCTTTCAGCGAAGTTCAAAGAAATTACCATGTCTAGTGGGACATCTAAGTAATCTAACAAATTATGTAAAGTAACTAGGAAAAATTTCTATTTTCTATGCTAGCGCAGAAGCCAAAATTTCGAGAAAAATCCACCTTTTTCGCTCTTGCCCGTTCGATTTTGATCGCTCTCTAGTTACTGTCCGTGCAAATGATTATAATCTAGATTTTCTAGTAAACAGGCAAAGAAAGCAGCAAGAAAAATTGCTTTGCGAGCAACTTTCACTAAAATTTTAACGGTTTTTGGATCTGAGTTCTTGCAAATCTTTTTTGATCAAAACATATTAATCTGAAATTCTTATGGGCGCTCGACTTCTACGGTTACTTCGGGTGCCCAACCACTGCATCATGTCATTTGCTGGACCTTTTTTTATCATATGTACAAAAAGGTGGAAATAAAAATGTTGCTGTCGTGCGCTATCGTTTTAAATGTCTGTGCATGTCACACCAGACACCGAGACAACCAGTTTTGTGACGTTAAAACGAATGACATCACAACCTGAACTTTGTCTGCAACTGTAATCTACAGTGACGATGAAAGTGTCAAATAACTGGCCGACAATATTATTCCAAAGGATACGATTAAGATAAATACAAAGATGTTAAATATACCCAAAACACTGCAGCAACAATTATTTACTCGGTGTAAAAAAAAATATAAGAAGTGGAGTCCATGTAGGTATTAGAAAACAATACAAGAGCTAGGTTTATCGTCCAATCATTGTCATTAGTCCAAGTCTTAACTCTTTCTTTCCCAAAAGTCGGCCAAATTAGTGAAAAGTTCTCATTACTTAAATTCCTATTTTAAAACAAGTTGGGAGAATGTTAAATTTCTTCTAAGCCGGAGAATTCGGAGTAAATGATCAATTATGAAATTCTCTCATGCTAATTTATCTATAAATTGTTATTTATTCCTTTTTCTCCACATAGATTCCAATCACTGCATCTCCACCATTAAACAACATTTCCCAAGAGCCGTTAATGTGCGTATAAACAATATTTTACAATTCAGTTACTTTATTACAGTCAACGGAAGAGACATGACAATCCAGGAGTATATTAGTAGGAATGTAGATCTCTCAACAGTGCCAATACTACAAACGTGAATGAACCTGTTTGCGTGTGAAACTATTTTTAAATATTCGTCCCGCAGACCAATCCGCGCGCGTTCGAAAATAGCCACACACGATTGGACAGTTTCGTCCGTCGTGAGATGACGATGATGACCTGACGCAAATTCGCGCGCCACGTCAATTCCTGCGCACGGGATTTATTTTTTTACACGCACACAGGTTTATTCAAACACTCCTACTAACATACTCCTGACAATCCTACTCGGAAGAACTTTGCTGTATTTTCAAGGTTACGGTAGCCTGAGTTTCAGACTCTTTCTTTGTTCGCTGCCGGCGGGGCGTCGCTCGAAAGACGACCCACCGACAGCGAACAAAGAAAGAGTCTGAAACTCTGGCTAAGGTTGTGGCAACGTTTTGGACAAAACTTCAAGACTTATTTGAGCATTTTGAAAACAGCCCTTTATTTCCTTCCAAAACTTCAGATCAAAAATCCATGAAAGACAAAGTAGTTGTAACACAATGTTCTTTCCAAATATTGAAATAATGGATCAAAAAGATGATTGTGAAAGCTAGGGCCTTTTTATTTTGTTCAAAAAGAAGTAGCAGACGCCGGGGGGGGGGGGGTACTTCCTATAGTTGGGCTAATAGGGATGTGCAACTCGATGGGGTCGCATTTTGGGAACTGAAGTGACTAAAATAGGACCGTATTTTTCATCAGAGTGAGTAGAATGGGGGCACTTTTCAACACGTTCGCCCCAAGCGACACTGGGAAGACCTTGAGTCTCGTCGAATGTAACTACAATTCGTCTCGAATTAGCTCTTAAACAATCTGATTCTGCTTTTGAAAGTTTATGAATTACAAAACACTATTAAAAGCTCTTCCATTGTTAGAAATCATGGTGACAAGTGACTAAGATGGGTTCTATGATTGTCTACAAAAGTGACTATTATTGGGTAGGGGCTCTGAAGGGCCAGTGGCACATACCTACCAAAAGATAGGTCAATTACCGCCTCCGCCCTTCCCCCGGGAGCAGACGGTTGAAGTTTTAGTTCACGTTTTTTAACTTTGAAATCTACAAAGAAATTCTTCCGCTATAAATACGGTTCTTACGTCACTTCCGTTGACAGTAAGTTAATTTATTTCAAACATTTTTATTAGGTCAGATATAACAAGTTTTTAAACCGTCCAAAATTTTATAGTTTTACTAACTTATATATTGATAATGATGATAGAAGGTCATCGAAACGTCGTAGCGATAAAATTTAATCGTATCCTAAAGCTTTTTAAACTCAATTTTTTGAATGATTGTAATTAAATCCACAAATAAAGATCTGAATCTCACCATCAGTTGCGCTCTTGCATCAAGAACAGACTGCACCGAGCCACTAATAAACACCGTTCCTTTTCGTTGCAAGCCATTGGGATCAGGAAAGTCAATCCTTAAAGAAAAGGTGAGACAGTTTTCAAGCATTTAAAGCATTTGCTGATATCAAAAACTCTTAGGTTGAAGAGCAAACTGAGACGGATCCAGAAGTAACGAATATGAGTGGTCAAAAATCACCGAGCTCGCGAGTCGTTCAGCGAAGAGATACGACAAGACAGCGTGGTAGCAAAAACTGATTCGTTGTTTAGTCTTTGTAGAACGAATTCGAACTTGCTGTGGCTGTTCTTGGCTTCCACATTTTCTTTTACTACTCCTCGCGATGCTAAGCAGTTAACCTTTTAGCCAGCATCAAATTTGAATTTGATGAACTTGGACAATCAGAGTAAATTTAAATAAAAGAATGCCTGTTTTTGTACACCCTTTATGACAAACGTTTGCCGAAATCCAGGAGTTTTGCTATGAAATTAGTACTTTGGCTTCCAAGTTGCCGGCTGCGTTTCAACTGTAGTTCATAACAGTGCTGGTCCCAGTATGATATATGATACTAAAATGCAGTTCCAGTCAACAAACAACTATATATCTTTTTGCTTGTTTATTTATCGTCCAGTAACTACAAACATGTCTATCTGTTCATATGTCTATCAGTCTGTCTGTCTGTTTGTCTGTCTATCTTTCTGTCTGTCTATTCGCATCTATCTGTCTGTCTATCTGTCTATCTGTCAAGCTATCTGTCTATCTATTTGTCTGTCTGTCTCGCTGTCTGTCTATCTGCATATCTACTGATCGATCGATCTCTCTCTCTCTCTCTCTTTCTATCTATCAATCAATCAATCAATCAATCAACCAATCAATCAATCAATCAATCAATCAATCTCTCTATCTCTCTCTCTCTCTCTCTCTCTCTCTATCTATTTATCTACCCATCTATCTATCTATCTATCTATCTATCTATCTATCTATCTATCAATCAATCAATCAATCAATCAATCAATCAATCAATCAATCAATCAATCAATCAATCAATCAATCAATCAATCTATCTATCTATCTA
>JANSTQ010000013.1:0-11521 GCA_026167885.1 Bergia puertoricense | reverse complement strand
CTCCAAGTAAGTGGCTCATTTTTATCAGAAAGACCAATAACATTTCAACAACCAAAGTGCCCGGTCTTGTGTCCGACCAGAGTTTGTTTTTGCTGGACAATTCGCCATTTTTACCTGACAAATGTCTGATGTCCAGCCGTTATTTGCAGCCTTGAGTATGCGCACTGATTTTTCCCAGCGCATTGACCTTTTTTTTTTGAATAAAGTAAATATATGACTAACGAAGTCTTGAATAATCTTTTGTGGAAAAAGAAACACTGAAAAATGATTTCGATAATTTCCGATAACATTTCTCTTTGTCTCTTTCGATTTCGGCACGCACTGTTTTTTCCATATATAAAAAAACATGTAAAGAGTGAGCTGACTGGGTCATTTTTGAAACAACTGTGTTACGTTTGACAAATCAACATTTTCTCAAGCTCTTTTAGTTTTTATCATTCATACTCTTCATGGTTTTTATCATTAGTCAAGTGTGCTGTTCAGTGCAGATTGTAAAGAAGTTGTATGGCCACAGTGTTGGTACATCCTGTACATTTTTGGATGTTTACTCATATCTATCCAATGGCAAAGTTGACAGCCATTCAATTATAAGTATCAGTATCAGAGCACCCACGTTAAAGTCTTTGTTGGTTGCACGTCAAGTGGTTCATTCAAGCTGACCCGACCTTGCCAGTGGGACCAAAGTATCAAACTTCCAAAAAAAAAAGCACCTTCACTCACTGAATTTTGGAAGATTTCTGATGATAAACCGAGATATTTTTTTAAGTGGCCTTAAGTAGACTTTTCCTTGGTTTCAACAAATTTACATACTTTCTTTTTACAATTGAAACTTACAAAAGTGCAGATACTGGCTATATTGTTTATCTAATCATGTTTGTTTTCCGAATGACCTTATTATACTTTTTTGTGCTGATCAAAAGATTTGGAGTGCCAAGCAAGATATTGGGTTTGCATTGTAATAATAATAATAATAGTTTGATTGACATGTATCATGTTAAGCTGTTTTGCCATCTTCCAGTTTATTGCAGGATTATATTATATTTAGTCTGTCTATCTGGCCAGATTTATTAAGTTACATTTTAAAATACCTTTGTATAAAATGGTTACTGTTTTGTATACAAGATGTGAGCTATTGGCATTGTGTTTCAATAACCACGTGATGAAGTTTTTTCACAGCAGGGGGTTGATTGCGCATTGTCTTGTGGCCTGTGGGCGAACTCTTTCTCTTGGATACAAAAAAAAATCCGATATACTACTGGCCATTATAATCTGCCAAAATACCTGAAACTTTCCAACTGGCAAATGTCCATAAAACGACCACACGCAATAAAAACACACAAAGGCCAGTTGACACACTCTTCATGCCAAGAACAACCTCTATTTGTCAAAAAAGAAACGATTGGTGATATTTCTTTCCCGGTTCTTTCAAAAGGTCTTTTATAAATACACAGTTTTATTTTTCGACGAGCAAGAAATGAAGAATGATGACATTTGAAGTCGTTGATCTTTTTTTGGATGTCAAAAGAAATAACTTATGTCTTGATTTGTACCTTCATTTTCCATTTTTACAAGTAACTCTAGACATTTCCTAGTTTGCAACAATATGTGTGTTGGTCATTGTCCGCGTGTGAATAGGGTTTGCACGCTAACAATGGTCTTTTTGGAGCCTTCTTTACACCAAACACTGAAAGACATAGAATAATTACTCACAAATAACTGCAAACAATACTCTATGTCACCATAATCGAAAACAAACGCGAACGACCATGAGACCATTTTAAAACGTCCTTGCCTTGCCGTAATACCGAACTAAATCTTAACACTTTACCTCAGACTTTACCTGGTGTTTCGACTCGTCTGTAGTGGTACGGGTTAATGCAAACCTCTTTCTTGTTTAAATTGTAGGCGAACTCACAGCAATCTAATGGTTTCAATTCATGATGACTTTGAAGATCAGGCCATCTCCAAACACGGCAATAGATAACGTGCGGCAATCCCTTTCTGTGCGAGATCTGCAGTCGGCCATCTAAACTCCTCGGTATTGTCACGCATTTCGCCGGTTGGTTCGGGTTTGACAAGGCTTTCTCAAGCTCTTCCAGCGCCTCTTTTCTCTTCTTGAGTTTCTTAACTAGCGAATCGATCGCTTTCTCCGCCCATTTTTCTTCTTCGTCTCCCTGCTTCCAGCCTAGCAAACGCTTAACGGCAGGCGACGTGAAAGAAAACAAGGATGTCATTGCGTTGCTCATGGTCCCTTTGCGATTCAGGCTGCAGACAATTGCCAAGTCGCCCTTGATTGCAAGTTATCGCGGGTAAACTGTGAACAAAAGGCGTAAAAGCCTTTCGATTAGTTCTTTAACAATCCTTTGTCGACGGAACTAATAGATATCCGCAAGAGAAACTTGAATACTCAGCGACAACAGTTCAACACACAGCTATTGCTTTTGAGCACAACGAGTGAGTGTGTTTCAAGAGCTGAAGAGGCGCATGGAAATATGGCGCCTCACAGGCGCCAAAGTAAATACAAGCAAACAATTCTTTGACAAGCTTGCTTAATAGATTGGCTCTGGATTTACTCTTCCTCCAAGTTCTTCAGATGAGTGTATACAGTTGTGAAAACCCCCCAAAAGAACTATTGGCACCCAACAAACACAATCTTTACCTACCGATCCTTGCGCTGGAGTCTAAGTGGGAAGCCATTAAAGTACTGCATGACGTCACCAGCTGTCATCTTATTGACAGCGCATGTCAACGGGGCTGGCCCAGACTTCTTGTCTGGATATTTTTGGGGATTGTCAGTTTTGTCACGTGTTCTGTTGTTATAAAGCAATAGTTACAGTATAAAATGTGTACTAATACTAGAATTTTGCAAATTAGTCTAAATAGCTCAATCAAATTTCATTTCATTTTAGGCTTTTACAGTATGCAGCATGATGTTGCCACTGGTGGTCACGAAAATCTAAAATGGAAAAAGAAATTTGCCGCCATTCTCAGTGGGGTGCAGCCACGCATCATTGTTGACACGCCCTTTAGCGTTTTTTTAATAATAGATTACACGTATCATAAGTTGAACCAATCGCCAAAAATGGTGGTCACACTTTCAGATTTAGATTGCGCCGTGTAGCAGAGGTGGGCTTGCGAGTGGAGCATACAATGGAACATTTATTCTATATGATTTGAGTTCTGCTCTGCCATCAGTTAAAATATCATCCAACCACAAACTTGGAAACTTGATGAAAACCTAGAGTTGCGGTAGTTTCATATAACGTTTGAATCAATCACTTGCTCATACTGTCACAGGCCGGAAGCTTCTGTGTACCACAGTTAACATTTGTTGATTTGAAAACAATGCACGCTGACATTGATTCGCTTCCATCAAGGTGTTTGATGCGACTTCAAGTTCAGTGCAAAGCAGCATAATCTAAGGTCCTCGACACTTGTATGCTTTGTATTTCCGATAGTAAATGGATGAATAACATTTGCTTGCTTGATCAGAACATATTTCATTTGATATCATCGTTGAAACAATGTCGTTTATTCAAAACAAACGTGCGAGTATTAAATTGACCCTAGATCAGTGCCGATGTCATCAGGAAACCCTTTGAAAAACAAAACATACCCTAAGCTTTGGGTTTGCAAGTAGTTCTTCTTTTAAGTTAAATTTTAAAAAAAGATCAATTAAGTTATTTAAGATCCGGCTTTATATCATAAAAAAAACCCAAAAAGATCTTTATAGGCCAGAAAAAGTTATAAATAAATCTTCTCTTTTTCTAACAAATAATTTCTACTTTTGTAGACTATATATGAATACAGAGAATAGCCGTGGAGAATTTGCGTGAGGATACCTAAGCTTTTTCCCGTTCTTTTGTTTGCTTAAGGAAATCTAGTGACACATTAAATTTCCGATGACAGGTGTACCCACCAAATGTCATGAGAATTAAATGGAGTCGCCGGTTTGATCAACGGCCGGTACAGTGGTATTCTATAGAACGCACAAGGTAACATAATATTAATTAATAGAATAAAGAACGATACTTGTCTTAGTGAAGAAAACACTTTTAAGAAAAGTCGAGCGTTAAATCGTAATAGCTGGGCAAAGTGCACAGATAATATGTTAATTTTAATGTATGCGTGCACTTTCACTTTATCTTTATATTGATCGTATATTACACTTTTATCATTTAATGTAAAACAGTAATTTATCGATGTAAATGATTAATTGACAGTGCGAGAGCGAGGGAAGCTTTTCTCACTCAGACCGTAAAGAATAAATTTGTTTTTTATCGGTGTTTTACTAAGCCTAAAATTATCCTCACAGAAATACACAATATTATATATTCTGCCATATTGACCCTGTTGTTATGACCTACCGCGCCCAACGGCAATCGTCACCCTGACAAAGCCCCACTACAAAACCTAATGTTTTCGTTCTTGTACAAACTCCTTGTCTTTCACATTCGGAATGTCTCCAATGTTTTTCCAAGACTCGTTTTTTTAAAACTATTTTCAATTTCAACTGTGGCAGCTGGGAGTTTATGGTCTATGTGCATATGTAATCGTTTTGTTTTGAGCACGCAGCATACGTGTGATCGGGTATCGCTTTGACATGGAAATAAGCTTTTAAAAGTTTGCGTTTTCTAAAAAATTACCAACCACTGGATCACAGTTCAAGTCTTAGACATGTCGGAAAAAAAAAGTCCCCATCAGAAACCAAAAGGGGAACGGTGTATTACATGTGTAGCGTCTCGTTCTATTTTGCAAATAATTCTTGTATTTTGTGGTTGGTGAGCAACACTGTAAGCGTCTCTGTTTCCCACGTGGACCGTCCGCGTCCCACATCCTCTGGTTACCTAAGCCCTTTTAACGCTATCAGTTACCCGTCATTTTCGAATACAAACTTCATGGACACTAAGGCTCCGTTTATATGGAGAAAAGCTGTCCCGGGTAGAAGGGTCACTCGCCTAGCCGAGTCAACTTTAGCAAGGGTTTATATGACAAAAATGTTGCTCCGTTTAACCGAGTCAACAGCTGGCCGTCAACGCTCGCGCGTGCTCTGTGTATCTACACTTGGCCGAGTTGACCCGGGTAGGCGAGCCAAAGTGTTTACATGGGGAAAAGTTGTCCCGGGTAGAAGGGTGACCCTACCTTCGAAAGCGAGTGAGCCGGCTAGGCGGGTCACCCTTCTAGCCGAGCCAAGCCTGTGTTCCTCATGCAAACGGTTCGATGCGTTTTGTAAAGAAATGTAGGAAAAGTTGGCTCGCCCCGGGTAATGACCCTTCTACCCGGGAAAACTTTTCTCCATATAAACGGGGCCTAAAAAACATCTTGGTATTCATCGTTCACGTGTCATTTGGACCTCTGACGAAATACACGTCACTAAGCAAACGGCGTAACAAAACTTGACCAGCCAATGCTTTTCTTGGCGTATTTCAATGACTCACTGTTTACATTTTCCCTCGATTTAGCGTAAACTCCACTTAAAGATTCACACACAGTGTTCATAAATAGAAAAAAAACTTGGCAATAAAGACTTTATCCTGATATGTTGAATACTTTGGGAGTATTTAGTCTTTGAAAACGTCGAAAGTTTGAGAATCTATTGCTAGCGGACTCATGTTGTTTAAAGCTTGAAGATGAATTTAAGTATATATATTATGCTAATGAGGCAAAATGAATAATAGTGACGTCACACGCATACAAATCAACACTGTGAAACTAGTTTTGAAAAAAACCCTGTTTTTCTGCGTGGGCGAGGAAGCTAAATATGTTTCGTTGATCAACAAAAGTTGATAAGGTATGTTTTTTGCTTTTGGCTATTTGGGTTATGTTTAAAGGCGACGTTAACGGAACCCATATAGGCGAAAAACATACCCTAACCCTCTCTCTAACCCTGATCAACTTTGTTGATCAACGAAACATTTAAATCAAGAACGGCCTATAAAAAACTCCCGTTCATTTTCTACACCAGAATGTTTCACATTGGTCTTAAATGTTTTCAAAAGCACTTTAGTACAACTGGTTTTAAATTCTTTTAAAACACTGAAGATCAGTGGCTGATCCAAGTCTCATTATCCAAGCTAATGTGACCACAATTGTTTTCACCAACATTAGCACTCGGGAGTAACGTTATTGATAGCTTTTATAGTATCCAAGCTGAAGATAGAGATAAGTCATGGTTACACCTGGCCAGTGCTAAGGAAACGTTCGTTTGGGAGCTATTTTTATTCCGGAACATTTGGAATACATTCCGTATATTCTGCTCCAGGTGGCAGTGACCAGAATGCATTTCGGTATACATGTATATTAGTATTAACCAAACAGGTGAATAGCACTTTTCGCGCGCTCCGATTGGTTCATCAAACACTGAATATCCTGTGCTATTCACTTTGGTCACTCATGCATGAAACGAGCGCGCGAAACATTTGAATCAAGAACGGCCTAAAAAATTCCCATTCAGATACACCTGGCCGGTGCTAAGAAAACGTTCGTTTGGGAGCTATTTCTATTTCGGAACATTTGGAATACATTCCGTATATCCTGCTCCAAGTGGCAGATTGACCAGAATGCATTTCGGTATACATGTCTCCGTTATTAGTATTTATCAAACAGGTGACGCGCTCTGATTGGTTCATCAAACAACGAATATCCTGTGCTATTCACTTCGGTCACTCATGCATGAAACGACTGCGCGCGCGAGATGGACGTGCACAAGACTGAGGTACTTTTTTGTTGCAAAGAAAAGGAAATAAATTATTTAGTGCTAATACTAAAACAATTATCCCCTTCAGTGTCGGTGCCTAGCGATAGGTATTTATAGGTAAATATTCCACCACTAGTCACCTCCACTTCGGGGGATAATTGTTAATTAGCTATATTCTCGAATAAGAATATCCTAAGTGAACATGCCCTCATGTATAACCTTAGAGTTGAAGAAAAACAATACAATGACAACCTGTTTCAATTCAAAACGGCTACAAGCGTCTATAGACTGTGATATAAACACGACAGAAATTATACATGTAGAGCACGAGAGACATAACAGGAACAGAAGTTGAAGCCCGGATGTTTATCTTGCTCCCCGAGTGCCCTGCAACTTGTGGAGCGTTAAATATATCATAGTCTATAGACATAAGCAGCCATTCAAAAGGCTTTTATAAAATAGGAATTGGAATGATTGTCTAGTTTCTCAAATAAATACTACTTTTATGGTCCATTTGAAAATCTGAGTGCGCATTACAATGCCTTTTGGTTCTTACTTGGCTTGTACCGCATTAGAAAGTAACATAACATTCTGCTTCAGTCACTGTGCATTTTCTTTCCATTTTTTAAAAAGCTATAAGTTCGACAACAATTTCATTTCCATTTCTCTTGAAAGTACAAATCACACCAAAGGTACCGTAAAATGGTGTAAATGTTTTTAAGCTTTATCCGCTTGTGCAGTACAATTCATATTATAAAAAGAAACACTCTGGCAGCCAGAGTGAAGACTCTGCTCACAATATCAGACCATAATATAGCACCAGCCAAAAACTGGCTGATAAGCAATTGTGAACCAGGTGATTGTAACTGACACTGCCTCACACTCTCCCCCCCCCCCCCCTTCTCCCGGGGGAAACTCTCATACTAACATGGGCAGGGTTAAAATGGTGAGATCGTGGGATTTGGTACTGCTTAGGGTGCTCCCAGCAAAATACTTACATTTGCATAAAAACGGTATCTTTTAGGTGTGCCACGGTCAATTAAATGACATTTAAAATAAACATTGGAACTACATGTAGCTTTAACTAAAAATTGTGACACCATTTAAATTAATTGTTTGTCTCTATATTTCTGACTGGTACCTTTTAGGGATAAAACTCAGCTTAAGCCACACCCAGATTGGTACCTTTTAGGGGTTCAGTTGAAATTTTCCGATGAGCATCACCACCCTTTCATATTGGAGTCACTCCCCCAGGCACCATCCTCACTTAACCGGCTTATTGTCAGCATTCCTGCTTTTATGAGAAAATTTTTGCCGCTGGCATCCAGGATTAATCTTAAGGCATCCTCAGAGACCCTACGGCAGTCAGTCAGGTGGGGAAGAATTCCAATGATGCGAGGCAAAGAGCAATGAGGGCGAAACCTCTCTTGATTTTTCTATTGGCCCTGGATTTCTTTTCACCCAAGGACCACCCAGGAGTCTCCCATGATGATCTTTAAGTAAACCATTGAAAAATCTAATTTTTGTTGGTAGTTTAAATTTATTTAGATTTATTTCCTTGCTAACAGAAGCAGTGAAAAAACTGAAACTGAATGTGACAGAACAAACAATACTCCCTGTCCCTTTTAAATTTAACCCTTTCAACGCCAACAACGACTTACGATGTCTTGCTAAATTCTCCCAAGCTGTATCTATGCTTTCCTTTTAAACAGTTTGGGAGAATTTCACTCTTTATATTACAGTCAAACCCTGCTATTTCGAACTCCCTTAATTCAAATTCCCAGCTATTTCGAAGTCAGACCAAATTCCTTTGGCATTAGTTTTTCAGTCATTTACTACCAGCCATTTTGAACCCCTGCCATTTCGATCTATTTTTCCTTTCCACTGAGAGTTCGAAATAGCGGGGTTCAACTGTAGATAGTTTGCAGTGTGATCAGTTCCTTTGTTCTCACAACAAAACACCTTACTTTGTATTGATGTTGTGAGGAGAATATTCATATTGATAAACTGGCTGGGTCTAAAAAGGTTAACATAAATTAGAGAGGATATTACATGTTGGTTCTAAAACATGAATTTCATTTTCAAGTTGTAAAAACAGTATTTTACAAACATGCACAGCAAGAAAATAAAATTCACAGATTATCTTCAAGCCATTGTGTTCCAGAAACATTTTTTATCATACAGAGACAATACACAAGTTTTCAGAAAACCCTTGGAGATCTTTTGAAAACCTTCAAAACTTTTCAAGAAGTTTTTACAAACTTTTTGTGTATTTTGATTATTTTTGGGAAATTTTCATAAATTGTCCAACAGATATTCAGAAAGATGTTGAAATTTTTGGAAATTTCAGGAAAATCCTAGAAAACTGAAATATACTAAATGCATTTTTCATTAAACAACTTATGTCCATATAATAATCAAACTATCTACAAACTGAAAATATTATCACCTAACCCACAAATGAGCAATGTTAAATAAACATAGCTAAACAAAGTTACCAAGTTGAATTTATTTGAAGTGGACTATTATGTGGTATTCATTCACAGTTGAAGAAATTCAGTTGGAACTAACGACTCTTAAGTTTCACTGGCTCAATCCTCCAAGCACCAATAAGGTAGCGCAAACGGATCAGGAGTAGATCTTTTCCCATTTGCAACCAACTCAAAACAGGAATCATTTTGGAGCCTGTGAAAAAAGGTTGTCTGTATGAGTGTTGAGTCTGTCCACAGCACTGTACATTTAATTGGGATATTCTAAGGCATCACAATCCCAGGGGAACCCATCCCTTTGGTTACACTACCCTCCCCCCCTGGGGCATCACAACCCTTTTCCTCTGGGGCATCATAGCCCTTGTCACCTTCACATTTGGTAAGGCCTGGGGCATTGCAACCCCTTCCCCTCAGTCATTAGAGAATCACCCCCTGGGGCAGGTATCACAACCCACCCACTGAGTCTTTCACAGCCCTACCCCCTGGGGCAGGTATAACAACCCACCCACTGAGTCTTCACAGCCCTACCCCCTGAGGCAGGTATAACAACCCACCCGCTGAGTCTTCACAGCCCTACCCCCTGGGGCAGGTATCACAATGTATCTGTTGAGTTTTCATAGCCCTACCCCCTAGGGCAAGTATAATAACACTTCACAGCCCTACCCCCTGGGGCAGGTATCATAACCCTTATCACCTTCTTATTCAATGTGGTCTGGGATATTACAACCTAATCCCATGATGCACCAGGGGGCATTCAAAAAGTATGTTTGCTCTAAATTCCCAATTTTTGACCCCCCTCCCCCCTTATTCATTTTTGTTCATTTCATGATGACCCCCCCTCTCCTCTCTGTGCATACTGCTTCAAACTTTGACCTTCCCCCCTTCCCCCTTCCCCCTCGTAAATGAAAAAGTTGGGAAGCAGCCAGGGCCAGCCGGAACCAGGGGTCTAAAAGATGTCCTTTAGATGTGCAAATCAAGTCTAAATAATGACTTTTAGATCCCCAGCGGTCGCTGGGAGACTAAAAAAGAGTGTGTGCTTTCTAAAAATGCAGTAAAACACATAAAAACCACAAAAAATGTTGTCAGATCTACAGTAGGAGAAACCCAGAAGAATAAAAACTTTTCTCCCCCACTTCCCCCATTCGTTTTTGTTCATTTTTCATTGACCCCCTCCCCCTTTGGGCGAACATACTTTTTGAATGCTCCCTTACAGATCAAACACTGGGGCATCATAACCCCCTCTCTTCACAATTCTCATCTTTCACCCAGTTGAATGAACACAAAATGTGGCGATTGAGTGAATGGAATGAACGAATTAGACAGAAATGGATATTTCTGCGGCATGGAACCAGCAGGGACTGGGTTCCACTACAGTACTGAGGACTGTGGGTAATTAAGGAGTATATAAGGCAGTGATAGCACGTGCAGAGTAACTCTAGATCTGCTCCAGCTACTGGCCCATTCACCTTTTTTCTCTATGGTATCACTGTATGGAGCGGACCTATGCCACCAAAATAAACCTGATGGGATATATTTTGTGTGCTGTCTAGTGGAGCTGAAATAGCTAGTATATAATCTATAACCTGTTAAGGTTCATGGATACCAGTTCCAAATGCAAGTTATGATTTACTGATTGGAAATCCTTTGTGTGGTCTTAAGCTTAGTACACCATAGCAGTGGATATTAAAGACACGGTAGATTATCTAATTCAATACATTAAGTAAACTTCCTGTTTAAGTGCTAGTCATGTGTACAAATCCTTGAATGAAGCTCTTACCATCAATTTCAGTCCAGTTGACTGCCACTTCAGCAATTGGAATCTTCAGATACTGAGCTATATACAGAAGTTCAACATCAAATGCCCTGCAGGGTAAAGAAAAATAAAGTCAAAACAGTATAATTTTATGTACTGATTAAAATTTGTGATGTGACTAGTTTCACTCTGAGCAAATAAATAAAGCATGGATTTTTCCCTAGTAAATTCAAATACATCTGACAAGGGAGGTACTAGAACAGTAAAACCAAAATAACTGGTTAAATCTATAGTGTGTAATATAGAAAATAAATTTAAACATAAAGGTTTTGGGTTAAAATTGTTGATTACCACTGAACTGTTACTAGTTTCTGGAAATTAGGTGAACCAGTCTAGATTAAGCCCTAAGCTCCCCAACTAAATATGTAATTGATCAATATGACCACACAGCTGGAACAGAACAAAGTCTATTTCAAATGTCCCAGTACATTAAATCCAGCTCCTAAATACCGTAAACGCTCTAATAGGGGGGGGGGGGGGGGGGGGGGGGGGGGGGGGGGGGGGGGGGGGGGGGGGGGGGGG
>JANSTQ010000010.1:7994-26470 GCA_026167885.1 Bergia puertoricense | reverse complement strand
CGTGGCTCTATCCAGTTTTAGAACACGCAGCTGCAGCGAATCAGAGCGCGCGTACTATCGCTTCTATTTTCTAAACAGTATTAATATTATGCAGGAGCATAGCAAGGCGTAGCTCAGTTGGTTAGTGCGCAGCCTGCGGAGCTGGAGGTCCCCAGTTCGATTCTTGGTGACAACAACGTCAGCTTCGACTTTCCTCTGAGTCTGATCCGTGTAGCTTTAGGCTTTAAAATGGAGCACTGACTGTCTGACAGAGGGAGGGGGGTAAGTGCGCACCTTCGGCTTCCATTGATACCAGCCTAGGAGCTGACAGAATTACCGACGTTAAATAAGGGCTACCATTACCCTTTACCTATCACCTTATGCACTAGAAGAGAGTAACTCATACACGCTACAAAAATTTGAAGTGTGTCATCATTTTTATTGTGATTGTTTCGTTTTTGTTTTCTCTTTTGACGTTTACTTAGAACATCTTTTGTATCACCCAACTTTATTAGCTTTTTCAACTTAGTTTAGTCTGAACGCTGTTCAAAGCTATTTGTTTTGAAATGATTTTAGAAAGAGGATCACCGCCATCTCAACCAGTTCGTAGTTCATGCAGCACTGGACCTTGTTGATGAAGCAATGTGGTCAACAAATAACATGTATGTATGTATGTCTGTATGTTTGTCTGTCTGTATATGTATGTATGTAAGGAGCAAAGAATTTCATTAAAAAATTGTTGTTAATTGTTTGGAAAAAATGAAATTCTGTAATGCACCACATAACATTTTTACTGTATACTTTTCAAATTTATAGGTATCTCAAGAGTGTGGATAAATTTAATGAATGGTTTGTGTCTGCTTTTGTTACTGCTGGAGATATCCTTTATAATAAACACAACTGTGTAACAACTGTACTTAAAATGTTTTAGACCAGCTAATGGACATAAGTCTAGGTTTCACCGAGAGACACAACTCAAATACTTTATCTTTATCAAATATTCCATTTTGTTGGGGTAGCAAGTCTCAGTGGGTTGGTGCTTAGACCTGGATTCCTGAGCTATAGCCCAGTCTCCACTTTGACCTGTGCTTAGACCCAGTGATGCCAACTAAGGCCAATTAAGTCAAGGGTCACAGTTGGCACTGCCTCTCAAAACAGCTTTTTTGCTACGGGTTGGTCATTCTTTGACCGTTTTTTCATCTTGGTACCAAAATGTTCAGGAAAATATACTCCATATTTTAGAATTATAGTTCAAATTTTTTTGCAGCTGTCAGATTATTCATACAAAATTTGGTACATTTTTCTGATCACCTTGCAGACAAGCCTTTTTTGCACTACACTTTCCCAACTAATGTTAATTTGGTTGTTCTTGGACTGAAATTACTGAAACAAACAACTACAAAGCTGGCTACACAACCTATCACCTGCTTACATCAAAGAACACATGTCTTTGGAATTGTCCAGTAAGTATACTCTCAGATCAAACAATGGCCTAGTACTTTCAAATATGCAAACCTTACCCTATGGAACAGTTTACCCTTTAACCTAAGAAAATCAGTTCTATAGATCATTTTTTATATCCAATATTGAAAACATTTTTATTTAAGAAATCCTTTAAATTTATTCCTAATTTCATATTTCATCTGTCAGTTACTTAAGTGCTAATTTATAGAACTTTTCATAAACTTGTACGTTTAATATTTTGTTTTACCATCAGACTCTTCAGGAGTAGGTATTTTTTATCAAGTTGTGAGACCTTATCCCCCATTATAAGCTCACAAACCCCACGAATGAGTCATCAAATAAATAAAATAAAATAAACAAAAAACAAAAGTATCTTGACGAAAATGATCCACAACCCATTTGATTCACTTGGTTATTGTTGAAGTTGTATTGAGTTTCCTTGACAACCTCAAGTATGAGATTTATGATTCTTCATGATATAAGACATGATGAGGGGATAAAGAACTTCTTTAGTGACGTCTATGAGACATTCATTAAGGTATGTGAATAACTTAGTTAAGGTTTCAGAAAATATCCTTACATTGTACTCCACTTATGAAGGATTTTTGCTTGGGACCATTCCCACCCCTCTGAAAAGAACAGTTTAGGCCCATAGTTTCCTTCAACTGAGTATTGAACTTTATGGAAACTTTTCTCCTTCAGGATTTCTTGTATTACTTCCATGGGATGGTAGACATGGGTATTTTCTGAAACAGCATGCTGAACTGTCTGTACAGGTTCCTGGTACTGAATCACCCAGATACATAATTATATTATATAATTTTATCCAATAATAAGTTTTCTTACTTCATATAATTTATATTAACTTTTGGAAGACCTGTGAACTTCCCCAGCCATATCTTGCATATCTCTCTCCCGTATTCCCTCCCAATTCCTGAACTGGCTTTGCTTGTATCAGTACACATATTTTTATAAATCAGAATTTAAGATGAAATGGTTAACAATCATGAAATGGTTTTAATCAGTTTTGCAATCTAGTTTTATGTCCAGTATTTCAGTTTCACTATCTGTTTCAAAGCAACCAATAATAACTTTTACATCATGATGGTAGTTCTTTTCAAATTGTTAAAAACACTGAGCAATGTTTGTTATATTTTTTTCTGTTTCAGGTTTTAATGAACCCATTCTACGATACAAATAACAAGATTGAATCACCACACTTCGAAAGAAAAGTGGTGATTGCTGCAAAGAAACATCTAATGCCATAGGACATTACCTGACATCAACTGTCCTTGTAACATTGTTAATAGATGAAGAGAATTTTGAGAATATGAATATATTTTGGTGTCCGAGTTTTGTGGGCTCTGATTATTATAATGAAGATTTTATGGATAGAGAGAATGATGATACTTTCTTGTGCTAGTCTTGTGCACATGCAGTTGTTGGGGTAAGCTTCTCACAGAAGGAATATTTAAAGGGAAATGATTTACTGCAAATCACTATCTTGTATTTAGATTGCAGAATTACTGACTTAGTTATAACAGTGAATGTGCAGAGGGAAAATAGAGTTAGAAATATACCTCACATTAAATGTATACCGCGTTTTTCCTGGGTGCTTATTGAAAGTCTGCATTTTAAGGGAAAGAGGCACTTATTCAAATAATGCAGAAGTGTGGAAAGAAATGATAAAACTGAAAATATTGAAAAGACCAAGTACATCATGGCTGCTGTAGTCAGTGAAAAGTCAGGAAAAGATCGAAGTTGGGCAAAGTGAACGAAAATTTTAAGGTCAGATAAAAGTCGGGAATATTGGGTTGGGTCGTGGAAGTAATAAATTCCTGTTTAAATTCAAGGAACTTTATTAGCTGTCATGTTTTGAAAGTATTGCAGAAAACGACAAAACGTGATGTTGACCGTGTTGTCTTTGATAAGGTCTGTGAAAATTATCAGTATTAAGTAGAGATTGATAATTTTGAGTTTATTTTATCCCATGTGTGGCAACCCTGTGCTTTGCTAAAGGAAAAAAAGGCACAGCGATGCAAAGGAAACAGGAAAGGAAGAAAATCTCCCTTCTCGACTTTTTCTTTGTGCCCAGCACGGTCGAACAACCTGTGATCGCTGATAGTATTGACAGGCCACAGGCCTCCCACAAGAGAGATGGAATTTGCACCAGTCATAGTAACAAAATTTATACAGGGCTTAAAAACACCACACTGAAAAAGGCAAAAATGCTAAAACGCTCTAACTAATTGACCAACCCTTCAGAGTCCAACCCGTTCTTACCCAGCTACAATGGGTTAAGAACTAAATAAGAGAGTTGGGCTGTTTAACACGCTAGAAGCCAACTTGCTATAACGGGTCGATCAACCTGGTTGTGGCAGACTCTATATACATGTATTGTTTCTTCTTTGGATGCGAAGATGAGCATGAGTCCGCAGATGGCTAACAAGACCAACCTGGGCATGAAAATGGCGTTTACAGTGTGGACAGAGATATCACTGTTGCTGATCGGATGGAGTGGGAACAATTGTCTCTCTTTACGTTGCTGGCGCTTCAGGATGGCGTTACCGAACCTCTCCTTTTTCCACAGCGCTTGAGTGAGACCTTTAGGGAATCTTTGTCACGCTTCTTCTGACCTGCTGTCGAACTGAACGTTTGCCTGTGATCAGTCTCCGTAAAAGAGTCTCTTTGGGAGCCGTTCATCAGGCATGCGGACAACATGCCCAACGGAGCTGTGATCTCATTAGCATAGAATGAATACTTTGTATGCCCGATCTTTGAAGGATTTCTGTGTCTGGGATGTGTTCCTCCTATCTCACATGAAGAGTTTTCTCAGGCACCGCAAGTGGAAGGAGTTAAGCAGTTTAGCGTGTCGAGAGTCCAGGTCTCAGATGCATACAGGGGTGAGGGCTAAACAACCGCACGGCAGACCTCTACCTTCGTTTTGAGACTTTTAGGCCTCGCCGAGACCACACATTGGCTTGTAATCTGCCAAAAGTTGCACTTACACAGGCAGTGCGAAGAGTGACTTCTTCATCTATGTTTGTCAACTTTGACAATGTGCTGCCCAGGTACACAAACTTCTCTGTGGGAGCTATAGTTTTCGGTCTTCCACTGTGATGGTAGGTTCTGTGTAGGAAGTACCTGGAGCTGGCTGATGCATCGTCATGGTTTTCTTAGTGCTGATGGTGAAACCAAAGTTCTCGCAAGCCGAGGCGAAGAGGTCAACGCTTCTTTGCATCTCAGTATCATTGGCGGCATTAAGGACGAGTCGTTCGCAAAATGGAAGTCGCGTACAATGTCCACCATGACTTTGGTTTTGGACTGCAGCCTGCGACGGTTGAAGAGCTTGCCATCGGTACGGAAGCGGAAGTCAATGCCAACACTGCTATCTCTGAAGGCATCACTTAACATGGCGGCAGCAGACATCATGCTGAAGAGAGTCAGTGCTAGAACGCATCCTTGTGTGACACCATTTGTCACTGGGAAGGGGTTGGAGCGTTCACCATCGTCCTGCGTGGTAGCTTGCATGCTGTCATGCAACTGTAGGGCCATTGTGATGAACTTCTCAGGACAGCCGAACTTAGACATAATTCTCCAGACCCTCGCGGCTGACAGTGTCAAAGGCCTTAGGTCCACAAAGGTGGTGTAGAGACTGACATTCTACTCACGATACCTCTCTTGCAGTTGCCTGGCAGCAAAAATCATGTCCACAGTCCCCCTGCCTTTTCTGAGGCCACACTGGCTCTCGGGAAGCAGGCTTTTTTCCAGGTGTGCTTGCAGTCTGTTCAGCAGAACTCTGGCAAAGATCTTCCCCGCAATGGACAGCAAAGTGATGCCGCGGTGATTGTCACAGGCTCACGGATTTCCTGTCTGCTTATATAGAGGTGAATAATGGAGGCATCCTTGAGCTCCTGGGGTATCTTCTCCTGATTCGCATTGCTTCGAAGATCTCAGTGAGTTTAATAATCAACTTTTGGCTGCCTGCAGAGTAGATCTCAGCTGGGATAGAGTCCAAGCCCGGTGCTTTGCCGCTGGATAGACAGGCGATTACTTTTGCCACCTCGGCAGAGCTTGGGATTTCTGCAAGAGAGTGGTTGATGAGGATCTGTTCGAGACAAACAATGGCGTCATCATTGATGGCGGATGAACGGTTGAGGACATGATTAGAGTATTCAGCCCAGCACTCAAGGATTTTATCCTTATCGGCAATAAGGGAATTTCCATCTGCGCTAAGCATGCATGGACGAGGAACCGGAGAACTGAGCACCGTAAACTGCTCTGAGAGAAGCGCAGAACTTCTTCATGTTCTTGCTCTCGACAAAATATTGAATCTGATCCGCCTTACTGCTAAACCAATTGTCTTGCATCTGCTTTAGCTCCTTTTGTACGGTCTTCTTGGCATTGTCATACCACGCTTTTTTGCTGACTGACTTTGGGTCATAGAAGAGAGCTTTATGCAGCTAGTGCTTCTTGTCCAGAAGAGCTTGAATCCGTTCATCGTTGTCATCAAAGTCGTCCACATCAACTACATCACTGGCCGCTGCATACAATGTGTCTATACCTGTATGTCTTTCAATATATCTACTGGATACTGCAGCTAAACTCCAATCGGAGAAACAAGCCACAGGGGAGTAAGGTGATATCTGGTTAGTCTAAACTGAGTTTCCTCGCAAAGGTGTTGGGCGATGAATTGTAACAGATCCTAAAGGCAAACTGTTGCTGTCAAGAGCGGCTAAGAGCTTGGCCCTAAACTCATGGCTTTTTGTACGGTCCTGACAGGGTTTGTGTTCATAAGTTCGTTTTGTGAAGGTCCCCAGCATTATTGGTTTTGCTGCCAAGATCTCCGACAAAGTCAGTACGTCATTATTGATCACTGAAAGCAAACCATAAAACAAAAAGACTGATAAAAGGGAAACTGCAAACAATTTGGCTGTTTTCGCGAAATAGAAAAGTTCACTAAATTTGGTTTCTCTTCTTTTCTTAAAAAGGTAGTTTGGACTCAAAGCCCTGTCCAGCTGGGAGGTGTTTTAGGAACTTTTGAACTGAAATTTGCAAAGTTGTTTCGATCGATGTTTCCTTTTGAAGCAAGGGACTCATTTTTTTATGCATGACGAAAATAATTGACTTTCTTGATAGTTTGTGAATGAAATACACAGAATGTGAAAAGTGTTAGTACCTAAACACCCTTGGATATGTAAACTGCTCTTGGTGGTATTATTGCTTGCTTCTGCTGTTATTAACAAAACCCTGTTAATCCTAAGTATTTTCCAAGGAATCCAAGTTTCAACCTTGTTCCCAGGGCCTTCTGGGTATTTTTCAAAATGGCGGGAGCAACCGCCATTTTAAAAAATACCCCGAAGGCCCTGGGAACAAGGTTGTCCAAGTTTTCGAACTATACAGATTCGTCCCGAGCCTCCTCTGCTTCCTTATTTGGAATGGACTCTTTCCCTTAACATTTTGAACTCGGCCTCCATCTGTTTCCACGCAGCGAGATGTCTGGGAACGAGACTGCGAACCAATCTGTGCCCTTGAAATCACCTTGAACTTAGCCGACATGCATTCAATTTTAAATCGAGGGTTATTCTTGCTTGCGTTTATTTTTTTAAAACTCTGTCTAAATTGTGCTTTTTTATGAACACTTGAATTTACACAATGTAACAAAATATTCATTTTTCTCATCATAAGTGAGCCCTTTTTGTTTTCTATTTTAGTTTTTTGTACGGTGTCGTGCAGTCAGCCATTTCAGTTTCATCAAGTTTAGACTTTCAAAAACTGATTCAGATCTTCCCGACGAAGAAATTCACTGAAAACTTTGAGTTAAACTTCGATTTTTCAGTCTGTAGAATTTCGGCCGACTAGATGCACTTAATTAGTGTCAATAAATGAATTCTGTTTGCGACCTTTTAAACTTGTTAGTTTAAGTCTTTTTTGACATATGGGTAATTTCTGCCTGTACCTCTGTCTATGGTCAACACTTTTTTTTATAAGAGCCAGGTATCTTGACCAAGGCTCATTGTTTTAAATTTCGGGCTTTTCAGCCTCAAATTGTTCTTAAAGTTGTTCTTGTTTTTGTGATCTACATTGTTGTACCAAAAATGCCCCATCAATTCAAATGTCAAGTTGCCACTTCCAATCTGTTTGGGCGTTGGAAATACTCTTTCATTGATCGACGGACCGATTTAAAACCGTAAATTTAAATTAACAAAACGCAAAACGTGGATTTGCTTATTTTTTAGCAATCAGTTTTACATGGTTATTGTTTTAAAACATTTATGTATGAAAACGAATGTTGCGAAAACATTTTAACGTTGGCGCCGTTATTACCAATTCGGGTTAAGTAACGATTTTGATATTTCTTCTTAAAACATTGTCAGTGGCTTTTCCCAGCCTCAGATTGTTCTTAAACTGTTCCTAAATTTTGTTCTTATAAAGTTGTTTTTATTAAAAAAATGTGTAAGTAGGAAACGGTCCATGCATGCTTAGCGTGCCGGCATCTATCGACTTATAGATACACGTGGGAAGTCGAAAGGGCACGAGGGAAGCGTTTGAGTGCCGACACGAAGCAAAGCCGAGTACTTCTCTGGCTTGTTGAGTGTTCTACCAACACCCCAAGTACATCCTTTGAGATCATTGTCATTTTATTCAGCAAGAAAAAGTATCTACTAACCGCTCGATTTCACCATTGGTCACTGTTATTTTTGTAGCTAATTTCATTAAAAATTGCGGTAGCTTCTCTTCGACTATTTTCTTTCTTTAACACCATCTTAAACTACTTCGTTAGTAATTTACAAACCTTTCCAAAACAATTTTCTTAGCACAAGTAAGTTTCCTAGATATACTTGAGGATGTTGTGATACAGACGCAGAAGCGTGTGCTCACGCCAGAGACAAAAAGAGCGCGAAAAATACCATCTATATCTATAACAAATCTTTTCTCATAGGAAAAAGCCAATCTTTGCATAGTAGGTTTCAAATGCTCAAGATATTTGCTTCCTTATTTGAATCAACTACAAAGTTTTTCTTGAGAGATAGGAAATGAACTTGTCTGATACAAAATGGATTAAAATAAGTGGAGGAGTTCATTTTGAACCCACCATACGGATCGTGATGACTGTTTAGCTATTGTTAACTTCATTGTAATCGTACACAAAAAATTTCAGCTACTTTGTCAATTCTAGAATGGGTCGTGTCCCTGCAGCACATGCAATCAGGTTTACTTACATTTTTAAAATAATCATTGTTTAAAAATCTGCGCCATTATTACTGCCCAGTGATCATGGACCCTAATGAAACTTAACGCAAATTTCTTGTCACACAATAATGTTGATTACAAGATGTCACGGAAAAGCGAACGCTAACAAAGCAAGTAAAATCTAATTAGCATTCCTCGAGGTCAAATATACACGCATTCCCAAGAACCTTTGCACGCGTTGCGACTAGCGAAATTCGTTGCTCAAGAAACAACTGTCCGTAAATTAAAATTGGACTTTTTAGAATGATGCTTTTCAGTCACGCTTAACGCAAAAGTACATGAAATGTGGTTTAAAGCGCGCGCGAGGATGTCCGTGACTTCCATGGCCTGGTTTGTTCAGAGGCTTCTTTTATACCTGAAGTAATTAACGTCGCTTTTCCTTTTATTGCAGTTTCTTAAAGCCATGTGATTCTTTGTTCTAGGCGGGAAAACCAGTTCTGTTACGTTACTTCTTTCACAAAGTAATTGCAAAACAGTTTATTGTTAACAAGACCTGCTTATTTAAAACCCGTTATTGTGTTGATAGAAAACTGTGTGCGATCCTTGCACATCCATGCAGACACCAGCAGTGTCTAATGTAGTTTTTCTTGGGACTATATTGTGCGAACAATAAGCTTCAAAAGGATTTGGAAGTAGATCAAAACGTTTACAGAAAAAAGTTTTAAACAGACTTATGATTACTTCACAAACAACTTTAATGCTGGCAGAAAACTTGAAAATAACAATGTTGACATACGAGGCCAGGTCAGCGACGCTTCCGGCTTTTCAGAAAATTTATCCTAACAATCACGCTGTACCTTACATTACTATTTATGTAAGCAATTAACACTCACTACAGCCGTGTGAAGAATAAAATTAACCTGTAAAATTGAATTATATCTTTGTTTAACTAAACAATAGAAAGACTAAATAAAAGGCCGAGGCTTTGAAAATTGTAAAGCACTCAAGTCTCTAGTGTTGTGAGGCGATCGTCTCACTGTACAAGAAAAAGCAAGAAGAAAAAGAGTAGGGAAAAAAAACCAGAAGCAGCATGTCACTTATTTCAAGAGATGACCACCATATCAAGAGACCCTTAAACTCCTTTATGGTGTGGGCAAAAGAGAAACGCCGTACAATGAACCGCGACAATCCTAAAATGCGTAATGCTGAAATCAGTAAAATTCTGGGCGAGGAGTGGCGACAAATGCCGGAAGAAGCCAAACAACCTTACGTAGAGGAAGCAGTTCGTCTTCGCAAACAGCACAAGGTCGACCACCCGAACTACCGCTACAAACCCAAAAGAAAACAACGACAAGAGCAACTAGCGCTTGAGAAATCAAGATCCGAAAGTTTATCTCTTTTCTCAGGAATCTATCCCAGCATTTTGCCAACGCCAGCTCACAGTATTTTTAAATCACCGAGTTATTCTCCTTACAGTTCTGATCTATTCGCGCCACGGTTTCCGGCAGCAGAAAGACTACCATTTTCGTCTGAGTTGCTCGTCAAAGCACCCACAACAATGCCGTCCAGTGTCTTCACACCATATCCAAGTCCAAGTTTGAATGTCCCTACATCATACTCAGCTAATTACCCCGGCCCGTCCAGTTCCAACTCTTCTGAATCACCACGAATGACTCTACCAAAAGACAATCCAATTCGCATTGCACCATTGTGCTTGCAGCCTTCATCCGCGAGTAGAACAGGCTCGTTAAATCCTGGAAGCAGTCTTGTAGATTCAAGCAAGCAGCCATTGCCTTATCTAATGCTGAAGGCCGAAGTACAATACATGTAAAACTGACAGGGAGAGGCATGTACACTGTTGGAGTGATGGACACAGTTTAAACTTTGTATTAAATGTAAGGGTTGAACAACAGAGGCAAAGAAGTGTTTACGTGAGTTTTGTGATGCGTCTGCATTGAACCATTCATCTATTCACAGTCTTTTACTTTTTCTTGATTGATTTTGTACTAATAAAGATTTATCTTAATTTTTACATTAGCGTCTTTTGTGATTAATACTGTACTGTTACTGCACGTCCATTTAATGGCCAGTGTTAGTGTTTCGCAATTTCGTGCTTGCCTGGTTTCTTTATCCTGCTTAGTGGGGTTTCTTAAAGAAGTGCGACAGCAAAAGCGTTTTGCGTTTAGTTAAAAAGCCCTAACTTAAGCCTTTCTTACAAGATGGGATTACTAGTCGGAACTACTAGCATGGTTCACTACCCTTATTGTGCCTAAAGTCATGTTTACGCCTAAAAAATAACATATAATTTTAAATAGCCTCATTTTCTCCCCTTTAGTAGCAGCATTGGAAATATTGAGTGACTCTTTGCCAAACCAAACTTAGAACTGGAATTGCGAAGAGTGCAAGGTTTTATCTCAGTAAAGTTTGTATTCCACTGAGAGAGAATAGCACTTGAACTGGTTTGAATGTTTATCAGGTTCCAGATTGTCATGCTTTTCCAGCGTTTCTCTTGAAACACTTTAGTTTGATTCACCAGCCTGAATGTATATCCAGTCAGATCTCGAGGGAATACTACAGTTAGTATTAAATTGCGGTTACGTGAAAGGTGTCAACTTTTTTCAGTTTGAACAAATGAAAATTTTCAAGAGAAAAAAAATGAAACAGAAGTGTAGACGATCTAGTATCTATTGAAAGATACAAAAAGCACGTGTTACACGTCGCTGTTTGAGCCACTTCAATCACCAATAGCAGATATATTTTTATTGTTTGCGTTATTTCCTTCCACGAAGGAACAGGTTTGTTCTTGTTTAAAGTCTCCGAACCTTTCTTAGTTTTTAAAAGTACTTTTGAACAAATATTTACAGTAAGTTAACGGAGCGTTTTCAGTATGTCAATGCGTGATGTAATAAGAGCTAAGCTGGCCACAACTACGAACGGACGCGGCAATCGTACAAATCTTAAAAAAACGATTTTTACAATTATTTTTTTCTGTTTGATGAACTACAGACAAAACAATGGGGAAGCAATTTTACTGAAAGATGGACGCGTTGCACGAAATCGAAGTCTTATCGTATAGAAAGCTGATTTACTAAAAGTGCTTGGACCAACCTGTTTTATTTTGGTTAAATCCTTCGTCACTACAATAGTCACCTCGCGTTTTGATAAGATTTATTTTATTTAAGTCGCTTTGGATGGTTCTTGTTTTGTAGTTTCTCTTTCTGTACATTAAGTGTACTTCAAAACTATCAATTGTTGATAAATATACAATCAAACATTTGTTCTTGAGCAGCTCTACGCAATTCTCAGTTTTGTTCAACACATGGACCGAGTATTTGTAAACTGGAGAAAAGGAACTGCACAATCAGCCAATTAAGAAAGATATCGGAACAAAATCAGCCACGAGCACGCTCGGTTAGTTTTCGATCCCTTGCAAGAATACAGATCTTAAATTTGGAATTCTCCAAAACTACAGTTGAAGAAGAGAAGTTTGTACATTGACGAAATGCGTAGGTTTTCTCTAAAAGCACTCTCGACCTTCCGTGTCTTCCAAGTCAGACATATGCTAAGTAAAGCTGGCTTTGTAAGGTTGTTTTGCTAAAAACAGTTCTTTTTCTAAAGCCTTTCTTTCAGACCTGTCGCTGGTAGAATAATAAATTCCCAAGAGCACGTCGGGTCTATGGGCACTTTGTTATCAGAGCGTGAGTCAATATAACGTAATAATGGAAAATTAGTTTGTGACTCTTTCTCACTCATTTATCTACTTTCAAGCTCAAGATTCAATTTTGTTCAAAACTTAGTAAAAAGTACGGTAAACCCCTTTTCACGATATTCTTTTTCTCGTCTTCATTAACACTTTTTGTTCTACTCTGTAAATTGATATTCGCTGAATGACCAAGTTTCTGACGTGATTTGCGAACTTACTTGGCCAATAAGCGGTTTATTATTAATAAGCTAAACCTAAAAGGTGAAAGACCACACAACAGACTTGATAATTAACCGCCACAAGCCTTAACTGAAATTGTTACGTTTTGAACAGATTAGGGATTTGTAGGGAAGTTAATTACATGAGACGGGACCAGGCGGCGCAGATGTGTGGGTGTAGTATTATTATAAATCAAGCTAATTACCTAGTGCTTGTCCCGTGCGGGGATTGTATGTATTGTTTTCTCTTCATGTTTGTGGCTCAGAAATCCAAACTCAATCCTGCCTCAAAAGCCTGCGTGAATTACACGGCTGGCCGTTGGATACAGCACCCGTAGAAAACATTATGGAGCACTTGGTTTCTTGTGATGATATTAAATTTGTATGGGAAACACCACCGTTTGAGAAGAATTAATGAAAAATACCACGAGCATCTGATAAAATAATACAACTGGTATTTTCATTAATTCTTCGTGAACTTATGCGGTGTTTCCTGTCAATACCACAGCTACAAAAAATGCCAACTTTATTTTTTCAAAATTCCCGATCATTTCCGATGATTTTCAAAAGATTTACGCAGATTTTCCACAAATTGTTTGAAATTCTCCAACAATAAGCAGGGTGATCAGGGTTGGAGAATTTTCCCAAACAATTTATTGTAATGCGGTCTTTTTTGGAAGCGAGAGCTGGGAACGAGCTCGGCGGTCGCTCGGCGTTCAGCTCGTTCCCAGGGCCAACCGCGCACTAAGGCAACTCGACGTGCCGTGGTGTGTCGCAAAAGAAAAAACAAATTGCAGAAAATCTTATAATCTAACTTTCTGTTTTAGTTTGTAGTCAAACGATAAATTGTTTTGTGAGTGGACGGCTTTCCTTTCCGTGATAAGAGATGCCAAATGAACAAACGCTACACCTGCAATATTCACTGTTATGTCTCCGGAATAATTATTTAATAAAACCTCAAACATCAAGTACGAAACATATTTTAATAAAAGTTAAAAACGTTAAGTACAAAGAATACCTACACACTAAAATAAAGTAAAACATCATGCAAGGTAAATTGACCAATAATCCCACGGTATGTTAAAAGTTCATACAGGATTTCTTTTCCCTTTAATAAAAATCAGGAATTTACAATACTCTTTCCGAGTCTTTCTACAACAGCAACTTTGTTTATTAGCCTCTTAAACTGACTACTTATTAAAGTACGTATCACTTTTGTTCTACTGCCCAGTTACAAGCGGCGGTGTTTATTGATGGTGAACAGATCTTTTCCATCGGTGGCTTTTGTTGTTGGCTCTTCAGCACCTAAATCAAAATTGCATTGTTAGGATGTAGATATAAATGATCTACCACACGACATGCGCACGACATGCACACGACATGCACACGACATGCACACGACATGCATACGACTCTCCCGTCGCAACCGTGAATGTTTAAGCATATTTTCGAAAAGTTTATTGTTAATTATAAACCAATCAGAAAGAAGGTGGCAACTTGAATCTGTCATTTAAGGCCATTTAAGGATTTAGAAATTTGAAGAACCAATAATTTAGTTTCCTAGATATATTTTATTTTATAAAACTTTAATAGAAAAAAGCTATCCTAATCAAACTGTGCATTATTGCACCAAAACTCAAAAACAAATTTTTGGCCGTGTTCATCAAGATTTGCAAGTTTTTTATTTTTATTTAGATAATGCAAGTTGCTGACATAAAAAATACCGCTACTTGAACAAAATTACAGTTATTTGATTCGAGAAAATTTAAAACTTTTCAATCAAGTGGCTTGTATTTTGTTGTCTTATTTTGAGTACCCACAACATCCTTTCGATCAAGGAATGCATAAATACCAACATCTTTTAATATTATATCTGTCCATTATTAAACCATCTTTTTACCATTCCACCATTAAGCCCACTTTCCCAACGAACTTTTCTCCTTATTTCCTTTTTTTCTTTTCTTTTCTTTTCTTCTCTTCTCTTCTCTTCTCTTCTCTTCTCTTCTCTTCTCTTCTCTTCTCTTCTCTTCTCTTCTCTTCTCTTCTCTCTCTCTCTCTCTCTCTCTCTCTCTCTCTCTCTCTTTTTTCTTTCTTTCTTTCTTTCTTTTTTTTTTCTGTCTGTCTCTCTTTGTCTGTCTCTCTGCCTGTCTCTCTGTTTATTACATTTTGAAAGCAGATTACCTCTGAATGAAAAATAGTTGATTTTATTAATTGACTAAAGAAGTAATATTCAGAACATACGATGAAGCATCAAGGCTCACTTGGGGGACTTGTAGTCACTTCACCAGTGCTAGTGGTTGGCATTTCTACAGCTGGTTAGAAAAGAGACATTGATTAGCCGACAAACCTAGAAACATGAGCTTTTGTTTGTTTATTTTCCCAATTCACTAACGTAAACACAGGATCACACATGTCAATAACTTTTTGTTTATTTCAATTTCTCACCTTCCTGTTTTTGCGGGATGCAATCAAGAATGTTGACACAAGTCACGGCCCCACCCTGAAAAATGAATAAATGCCCAAAATCAAACGATAGTTTAAAATTTAGCAGAGAACAGAGTCTTAAGTTGCACAAGTTGTATTTCATTGTTAAACTGTTTCAAAATTTTGTTGAAGAAGACTTCTATTAAAATGAGTTATGAATATGATTCACCTTTTTGAGGATTTTTGAATAAAGGAAAACAAATGTTTGGTCTTTCCAACAATGTTTTTTTAGAAATACACCACAATTTTAAAAGAAACTCTTTTTGTTGAAATGTATTTCTTTTTTGAACGGTCCCAAGAAAAATCTGCTAATACAACGAGTTGTGAAACACGTATGAAAGGAAAGCAGATTTATGCAAACCTATCGTCAAATAACTGATTTGCTTACCAAAATATCTTCATAAATTAAATTTTTCCTTGCTAAATCTTTAGCAACCATGTTGATCGCAATGAAACTATGTTGAAGAAAACTAGTACGCTCTTTTTCTACCAACACAAATTACGATTTGCCTAAAAAAGCCGCCGATTTATCAGTACAAGCCGAAATCTTATTTCACAGTAAAAATTTGGTGCTGTGTATCAAGGAAAACAAGTCCACCATACCTGACATCTGCACAGTTGGCACCGGTCCCCCCTCCTCCACGAGCTTCCCTCGCTGTAGAGGCGACTGCCATCCACACAGCCTCGCCCCAGACTCCTCTTCCATGCCTCAAGTGACGACACCTGTGGACGAAAAGATACTGGTAATTAAATGAGTAAATTAAAGCCCCGTTACACAAAACCCCTCTCGGTTTTTGCAGCTTGCAATGTAACGCGCCAATTATTGGGTAGCCTAGCTCGAAAAGCCCCTTACGGTTTCTCTAGGCTTTACCTGACCTCAACATTTTTAACAATTATTGAAACTTCCTTCCTTTTGTAATTACAAACATTTTGTAAAATTTTATTGGTGTCAAATAAAGTTGTTGTTGTTGTTGTTAAAAAAATTGGAGAAGAGACTGCGCCTGTATCACTCTCTCTAAACTAGAACGGACCAATTTTTACAATACCAACTTCAGCGTGTAACACGTATCTCGCAAACCTCTGCTAGTTTTTTTTTAATGATTAGCTATCGTTGATCAAGTGGCAACATCAAGTGTTGACACAATACTTGTCTCGTATAAGAGCATCTTAACGTTCCCTGATCACCATGATGCTAATTCGGTCATATCATTTGGGGCATAGGTCTCCAAAAGATGCACATTCACTTCTTGTGATTTCTGTAGAAAGCTCGTTTCACATGCCACCATATTGGAAACTCGATGAAATCATAGAGATTGTAATCATGTAGTGTCTGTCACGAAGAAAGTCTTATTAAAATTTTGCTCAAAATAGCCGCACGCTAATCTTTCACGCTAATCACGAGATCCAGGATCCGGAATCTTCTAAACAGATAACAAGACTACAGCGTGTGCGCTGCGTTACTTGACTCCAAATTTCAGAAAAGACACAAAGTGTTATTGTCTAGAACAAATATCCATAGTGTTTGTGAAAATGGCCAATGGATGTTGCGATAGCATTTAGTGCTACACTATTGTTCTATTAAGGTAAAGGTCGCACCGTCGGCCTTTATGACAGCAGCTCTAGGAGCTGACGTAACTACCGATGTTAAATAAGGGCTACCTTTACCTTTACTTAATCAGATTAAATTTTTAGTTATTTGACTGTTTTATTTTTGGAAATTTTGCAAACAGATTGCTACCGGTTATCAACAGTCGTTTCCATGATGACATCTATTCTCTATTACGTATTAAGGAGGAGGAGGGGTTAAAATAAGAAATAGATTCTAGTAATACCCTAAAAATTAGACTTCCATGGGAAGCAGCCAGTTCCGTCATTGTCCACCAATGCAATTGATATCGCTCGCAGGTAGAAGTGAACTCAATACTACACATAATGGCGTAATCTTAAAATGTATTTTGGGTTTTTAACCACCCAATTCTAAATTGCAAACATTATCTGGGAAGAAGTTTTTACAAAGAGATTTTTTATGCTGTTTAGATCAACCCAGCACCTAACCCACAGAAAATTCGTTTCCCACCAAGAAATGATACCAAAATTAGTTTGAAACTGACCTTTTTCTGAAGATCTTCGACTGCCGAGAATAATTTATCGAAATCATCGCATGTGGGACAGTCTGTGAATAAAAGTAATAAGTATGGAACTAAGATGAAGTCGCATGTGGGACAGTCTGTGAATAAAAGAAATAAGTACGGAACTAAGATGAAGTCGCTGAAGTCAGCATTTCTAAATTACAGCTTTGCAAAACACGGGAGGGCTGCAGCAAGCGACTGTCGAGAAATCAAAGAAAAGGGTTTAAAAGCAATCATTTGTTTGCACGAAACTAAGAAAACGACAATTTATTTGACTCCCGCCCTTTGTGTTTTAGCATCCGGTACGTTCTTGATAACTCATTAGATGAGATGAAACTGACCAACAGCAGCATCCAGGCACACTTAAATGTTTCACTTGAAGTTCGCACAAGGAAGCTTTTGTTGGTACGCTTGTTTGGAATTTCGGTTTACAAGTTTAACAACTGGACGTTCAAACGAATAAAACAAGATCAACTCATCTGCCTTTTGCCGGATAAAAAAATGACAGAGAAAAATGTATAAAAATTTAAAGAAGAAGAGTAGACAGTTATCAACACTATGCTATCAATTCTTAGATTTTTCCAATCTTTGGCCGATGATCTAGAGGGTGTGTTTTTTAAATCTTTAGTATAGTTTTCTCGCTTCCCCACACGTCTTTATGTGGTTAACTGCTAACATAAAATAACTAAGTATTGATAGCCACATAATTTTCCTTCAAATGATGCTATTTACACGACATTACTACAACTTTACCATAAATGTTACCGACACCAGATTCTTCTTCGGTTGACATACTCTGCACAAGATTACCACAAGGCTACCAGCGATACTTACGGCCGCAAGACTTGCCATCCGCTTGCAGTTTGAAGGTTGGGTTGCATGTACACTGGTACGTACCAAGTGTGTTGTTACAGTAGTGCTGGCAGCCGCCATTCAACTAGGAGAAAAACCTTTCGTTAGTTACAATAATTCTTCCACAAAGTAGATGTTGTTATGGGTATGAACAATTTTAGAAAAAGTAATTTAGTCTTCGAACTAAAGGCTTGGAACTAAACCTCGACAAGATTTTCAAAACCTAGCACCGCCCGGGATTCTGAGTTGGGTCGTAGACTTTCTGAAAGATCGAAAACAACGCGTCAAGCTTAGTCAAGCGTGCTTTTCCGAATGGGGCACAGTACCAGCCGGAGTGCCTCAGGGAACGAAACTATAGGACCGTGGCTGTTTTTGGTGATGATCAATGACCTCAACTTAGAGACTTTGGATCTGTGGAAGTTTGTCGACGACATGACAACTGCAGAACCGGTA
>JANSTQ010000009.1:26413-29937 GCA_026167885.1 Bergia puertoricense | reverse complement strand
TCTACACAAACAACCCCATACAGTACTTCGATAGATGTTTTACACAGTACATCAGTAATAAACTTTCGAAATACACGTATATTGTTTTAATACAATACGTGTTTTTTTATTGTCTTAGAAAAAAATACAGTAACTGTTAGAAATTTTATTGTCTGAGTCAGGTGATAATTCCTCGTGATAACGTTTTGGTATTGTTCTTTTATATAAAGTTAACAATTGCAGCGTTGCGTTCTGGGACCGTTTGGGAGGGGAGGGGGGGAGACGGTTCAAGCCCTCTTTTAAATTTACTTCTTTAGTAACAAATTTTGAGGACATGTAAATTTTTGTTAGTATGTTTAAATACAGAAAACATCTCATCGTACAGTGAGAGATCAGAAGTTTCGTTCAGTGTAAACGTAGTTTAAGAAACTTTATATCTATTAAACATGGTGTAACTTAGTAAAATGTAACAATATATTAATTGTAAACAGTTGATTTCGAATTTGTCTCCATCCTTATCTTTGTCCTTGTTCTTGTACATTTTCTCGTTCTTGTCACTGAACACTCACGCAAACATGTATGTTTTCGTGTGTATGCCTAAGTGTGTACAGGAATATAAATTGTGTGTGTATATCTGTGTATATCTGTGTGTGTGTTTATACATGTACGTGTTAATAGATGAAGCCTCCAGTTTAAATGTTCCCAAGAAATATTATATTGACACTACTTGTATAAAACGTTAAGTTTGGAATATTAGTGCAACACTGCGACTGATAGAGATACTATATGAAAACTATTGTCTAGTTGTTAGATCACCTCTGTAAAACGTTCAGAATTGGATCCAAGGTTTTAGGATTTCGACAAACGTTTCTTGTTGTTAAGTATGTTGCGGTGCTTTCTCATTTTGAGGCTTGCTGGACAAAAAATACGCTTATCTAGTATTAGGTTTGAACATGTAAACATTGAAGTAATATACAGCACGTTTTGTTTGTTGTAGAGCTTGGACACTGCACCGAGCAACGGCGGGGAAAGTTATATAATACAACATGAGAGAAAACACATACCAACCTACCAACTTACTTCCCTCCCCCCTTCCCTTCCTCACCTAGCCAGCCTACCTACACACCTACCTACCTACCTATCTAACTACCTAACAGCTTACCTTTGTGTTGGTATTGTTATTAGTGTTAGTATTAGTACTATAGTATTAATATTAGAACTAGTATTAATCTTAGTTTTAGTATTTCGTGTTAACTTTAGTGTTAGTGTTGGTATTAGTATTAATACTAGTCATATATTTACTATTGCAGGCTGTTGCAAGGGCAACAAAACTCCTTCCGATGGACCAAACCAAGAGGGATGTCCACGTACGTATCTCTTGACCTTGAGACGTAACAACTTGTAGGTTAATGTACCGCAATACGAATGAATTCCTCTTTTCACACGCTCTGTTTGGCAGCCATTTTGAATGTTGCTTGCCTGAGCTTCAACGTTACAGCGTTTAAAGACAAGTAACTAAAGAAATATCGAGTTGACACTGCCAATTATAAAATCTTATTTATGCTGTTGCCGCTGCTACTGCTATTGCTGTTAAATGTTACCGTGTCAATTTCTATTGTTGTTGCTGATGCTGTTTCTCTTGACATTACTGTTGCCATTGCCGATGCTGTTTCTCTTGACATTACTGTTGCCATTGCTGATGCTGTTTCTCTTGACATTACTGTTGCCATTGCTGATGCTACTGTTGTTGGTGTTTCTATTATTATTATCATTATTATTATTATTATTATGACAATTATTATTGTTATTATTATTATCATTGTTAATGTTGTTAACTTTTATGTGGAATAGCTTTGTACATCTAGTTACCAGTGGCGGATCTAGGGGGAGGGCATTGGGGGTCGGTGCACCTCCCTTTTCATTTCCCAAGCCGATAGTTTGAGTCATTTTACTTTAGATCTTCCACGCCTCATGAGCTTTCTCTGTCAGTGTGCACCCCCTTTTCAAAGAGTCTGAATCCTCCACTGAGTTAAAGTTGTGACAGTGGAAATATGGACCAACAAACATCTGTTTAAATTCCAGGCAAGCTGTGCTACGATACGGATTTTGGAAGTGCGATGCAGCTAGTGCTAAATTAAAAGTACTGTGGCACAGATGTCAACGTCTTGTCAGTTGGTGGTCGGATGGACGACATGTGTCCCTATTCCTGCGGAGCTTGTAGTGAGATTTTTTGTTACGCTTGAGTTCAAACTTACAAACCTCGGAGAATGTTAATACCAGGAAAACATTTCCAAAAGAATTAATGTAAATATATGGTAGCTGGAGGGGTGGAGGGAGGGGGTTCTTCCTTGTTAAAGTGAGGGGGACTTACAAATGAAGCCATATCCCCTTCCCCCAAAAAAGACGTCTTGCGTCAAACCTAAATCCAAGAAAAGTCCTTTGGTCATGGCTTAAACGAAATATTTTTAGTTCAAAGAAAAAACAAAGCAAAACAAAAAAAATGGCTGCCTAGACTTGCAACCCCCCAAAATACCGGGAAAATTGTCAACTCAAAAAATACTGAAATCGTAAGTTTCAAATCCAAATCCTTTTAAACAATAAGACCGGGGGGAGGGACTCTCGAGTTAAAATACCTTTTTTAGAAAATATTTTTTGAAAATATGTAAACAAGCTTCCTGGACATGTAGCTTGCTTTGTTGTCTCAAAATCAAAAGGAAGCTATTAACTTTGTTTTGTTCGGAGGCAAAAATTGTGTTGCACAAACAATGCCGATTCGATCCACTAACTATTTTTTAATTATCTTTAATGTTCTTTCATCAAACTAATACTTTATAATATGCAATTATTTTCTGTCACATAACTTCATTGTAAACTATCTTGAAGAGCAAATAAAGATTATTATTATTATTACTTCTAAACAGAACCACCTGCTGCCAGAAGTAGAAAAGGGGACCAGAACTGCTGTTGGTTCGACGGGTCCTCTGACATGCAAAACTGTCCTCGTAAGTGCCTCGTTTTATAAAAGCCTTTTTTCATGTAATCGCTGTTGTCGCTCGGATGAAAAAGTGTTCAGCGATCCCAACATTTATAGGAAAACGAAACTCAACGACCATCAGCGATCGCAGAACTTCAACTTTCAACTTCAACTTTATTTGATTTTGATGGAGAAAAGTACAATAGACATATACACCAGCTTGCAAATAGTATAAGCTAATCTAGGCAGGCTGGTGTTTAATATATATATATTTGTTAATAGATAAATTTAATTAATAATTATAATTAATATGTATATAAATAAATAAGATATGTATAAGGGGAGAGAAAAGGTGATTTATATCAAGTAGTTTAGTTTACATACAAAGAAAGAAAAGAGAGCGAGTAATCTATCTAGAAACATTTCTGTCTATCGTGAATTTGGAGAATCTGTATAACTTGTTCAACTTCGACACAGGTTCCTCTGTCTGAAGAAAATGAAATAGCATGTTTCTAAATTCTTTTTTAAATCTTTTTTTAGGTAATTCTCTAACGTTTTGAGGGATTGCATT
>JANSTQ010000009.1:16413-21413 GCA_026167885.1 Bergia puertoricense | reverse complement strand
TTGTTTTCCGAAAATATAGAATATCGAGGTTAGAGCCATTTACACTTTCTCAGTTCCTTTTGTTACTCTATCTGTTTTAGTGACGTACTTTTCATTGTGAAGATTTTTGCTCCCATTGAAGCAACGTCTTGCCATTCTAATTTTTGGAAAAATACGAAGCATTGCCTCTTTAAGCTAAAATGAGTTCTGATTGAATGCTAACTCTGCTAATCTCCTGTAATGTTCACACACCAAGTTGATACAATGGAATTAATTCCCTTCCTTTAAAAGGTGTTTTCGGTTCGGAAAAGTAGTCTCTTTTCGGAAAGCGTTTTAACACTCTAGAACAAAAGCTAATACATTTGATGCAGGTTAGTTTGTCTTGTAGACTCAAGGTAATTAAATATGGTTTTAGCGTAATCATGGAGAAGAGAAATTTCAAAATTAAATGCATGAATGGAAGCTGAACATTAACATCTAACAACAATTCAATTTAAGAAGAAGAAGACTTTCAAATTGTTGTGGAGAGTCAGCATAAAAATAATCTGTTATAAAATAAATGATACATAGAACAATTTGAACTTCACAAGTGCGCAACAACATCTGTAAGTTTTCCAAGCTAAAACAATAATTTTTGCCAAATACTTTCCTCTCAATCACACCGATATCATGCGAAACCCATTTTAAGTTAACTCAACTCGCTATAGCGAATTTGAAACTATTGTTTAGTTCCGAGAAATGTTTGAGACTGCGAAACTGATGGTTTTACTAGAATTTTGAAGTCTTAGTCAGATGTCAAGATTTTGGTGCAGGCTTACTCAGCTTTGATTTAGTACTTTGGTGTATGAACTAAGGAAAGATTTCCTACAGTAAAAACAGCATCCTTTTTCGTTCGATTGTCATTATTAGCAAAATACAGATGTTACATAAACCAATATTTTAATTAAATTTCTTAACTGACGTTAATACTGCATGGTCTTCTTCTTTCCATTTAACTTTGAAAACTATCTTTCTCATGATTACGCTACAATCATATTTAATTATCTTTAATCCAAAGTACAAATTCACCTGCAAAAATTGCACTAGCTTTTGTCCTAGAGTGTTAAAACCTTTTCCGAAAAGAGACCACTTTTCAAAACCCAAAACGCCTTCCAAAAGCTCTCGAACCTTCAGCTAATTAAGACTGAGCAAAAAGCACTTGAAATTTCTCGGGAAATCTCTAAAGAACACATAATTATTTTTCCGCAGCGGAAATCGTTTCTTTACAATACGTTTTATGAAGAATTAATTTTCGTATGGACAGAACGGTTGTAGAAGTTTCTGGAAAAAGCTCAGGGTAACTTCACGTACAATTGTGCAAGCTTATAACACTCTAAAACAATAGGATATTTAACAATTATCCCCCGAAGTGGAGGTGACTAGTGGTGGATATTTACCGAGGCGCGAATGCACCGAGATAAATGTCTATCGCTAGGCACCGACACTGAGGGGGATAATTGTTTTAGTATTAACCAAACAGGAGAATAGCACTTTTAAAAATAATTTTATTTCCATTTTTTTAAACAAAAAAAGTGAGCGAAAAAAAAGCACTCAGTCTTACACACGTCCATCTCGCTCGCGCGCTCGTTTCATGCATGAGTGACCGAAGTGAATAGCACAAGATATTCGGTGTTTAATGAACCAATCAGAGTGCGCAAAAAGTGCTATTCACCTGTTTGGTTAATAAAAAATACGGATATAATCGATGAAACTTGTAACTATTAAGTTGTTCCATTGCTGAAAGCTGTAAAGAACGTGAACGCAAATCACATATTAAACAAGTAATAGTTTCTCATAAATTACCGACTGTTACTCTGCCTATAGCTATCCCTTACAATATTTTAATTCCAAAATGGAAAGGAACGGCGTATCAGAGCCTTATCTATCATAAATAATTGCTTAAATTATCATTAATTATTGTACAACACTTAAATAAATGGAACAATTTAAAAAATATTCCCATTTTACTTGTTAGTAACTTTTAGATAACATGTGTTTTAACTTTTGGGAGCAATATTCGTGTTATGTTTATAACTAAAGCAATGACTCTCCTCGGTGTCGGTGCCAAGCGTTGCATTGTGACTAAATTGTCATTACTTGTCTCCGTGCAGCTGATAAAATGAGTTTGGGGAATTTTGAAAATTCGGTACTTGCAGTTGACATGTTGTGTTGTCTGACGCCTGTGAGTGATACGTTTTCAAATTCATTGGCAGTTGTGTATTACTTTCACTCAGTTTTAGGCTGATTGTTGAGAAAATGGACGCCAGATACAACGTGTTTATCGTCGCAATTGTTATTCTCTGTGTTCTACGATCAGGTCAGTACGGTTGGTGCGCGCGTACGAGTTTTATTCACGAGTTGTGTTGGCAGCCTGTTCCAATACAACCGCCTTATTTTCGTTCCCTGCGGAACGAGCAAGCATGCGAACGAGTAAGTTTATGCTTCTTTACGTACATCAAGTGAATAAAAGCCGTACAAGCGAACCAACCTTGAAGTTATTTGTTATTTTATAACCTCTCAGATAAATTTGATTTGTGGTTCAGACAAAACAAACAACAATGACTTCCTTTTATTTGTCGTGAGCGTGTCAACATCATTCACTAATGTATCACTTTTTTTTTATCAAAACAGTCCAATTAGTTCCAAGAAATTATTTCCCGTGCACAACTTAAGTTTCATCTTCCGTCAACGCAGCCAATCCATTACAGAGGCGTCCGAGTGTTTTATTTCTTTTTTTTCCTTTTTACTCTATGTGTATTTATTTTTACAAATGCTCTCTTTGTTGCTTACATGAATATTTAAGGCCTTTTTTACGTTCGAGTTAAGTTTACAACTCTTTTATAAAAGAAAGATAATTGTTGGAGCTATCAATGCAAACTAATGCAGAGGTGCAGGGAATTACATCAACGTAAAGCGAGACAATAAAGATGTTAAGGTTTATCATGACTTGAGAGGTTTTTCCATTTCTTTTTATGACGATCCAACTCTTTTTTCTCAAGAGCTCTTTGGTATTCGATTCTTTCTGCATATTTTACTGAGTGGAGAAAGCACTTGAAAGATGGCAAAATAAATTTTGATTTTGAATTTATGATGTTTTGCTATTAATATCAAATGATTTGAATAGCGACAAGGGAAAAGAAGACGAAGCTAGTTAATAATTCAATACCACAAAACACAAATAACTCAACAAATTTTGCCTTTTGTTTTACTGCGTTTATCGCATCAAAGGCTGCAAATGGTTTGTTTGGTGTCATGACATCACAAGTCACCTGACCCTTAAAAATCCTTCCTTTTATGCCGTCATAAAATATAGAAGGCCAGCATGGGCCTAAGGCTACCAAGAAATAGCGATGACATCACAAGTCACGTGATTTCGGAGAAACTAAATATATTATATATTTTTGTGGTTCTGAACTCCAAACTAATCCTAACATGCAAGCTTTGGCCACGGTATGTAACGGTTTGGCGATGTCAAAAGTCACCTAACAGCCAAGAATATTTTGTGTGTTGTATATCTTTCAAAGTGACAGTTAAAGTAGAGGCGACTTATTTTGAAGGGAGGGGAGAGTATGGCAATTTTTTTTCTCACCTTGTCCACACACAAATCTCAAGAGTATCAGAGCTTTCTGGCTGGTTGTGCACAAATTCCGTGCATGTTTTTCTTGTAGAATTTGTTTATTTGCGTAAGTCTCTTCTCAAAGTTAGAATGGTACGTCCTTTAGCTTTTCATTAATAAGAATGTTATTATTTAACTTGACCAAATCATTTATGTCGTATCTACAACATTCTTTATAATGTTAATAGGCAATTTCACTCATGTTTTACAGCGACTGCACTGTAAGTTTCCACGAAGTTATTATCCATATAGTTAGTGCTCGGAGGCTTATAAAAAGTTATATCAGACATAGTGGGCAAGTTATTGAGATAAAAGAAACCATTGGACACCAAAAATGGGCAAATGCATGGATAAAATTGTTGTTAGAAGCGTATGGATGGTTTTTTATTGCCAACATTTTCTGGAAAAACGTCTAAGATGAACTGTCTAACTAACAAACAACACGTTGCAGCTTAATACCTTTTCTCGTTGAGTTATACAAAAACTGAATGTTCAACGTTTGGCAAATAACAACAGACTTTCTTGATTGACTTAATTTTATCTGATTGTATTATAAAATAATTTAGGTGGTAAACGTTTTAGCTGTGTTGTAATAAAGTTCCGTTTTACACCCGTAAGCCGTGACTTTTAGATAGTCAAGGTGACTAGTGAGGTCATGACGCCATACAGGTTTTTGGCAGCCTATGATGCACGTAAGCCAATGTTTGGGTGCCTAAACACCCAACAATGCCTGGATAGGATGGCAAGCAAGTGCAGAAATTAATTTATAAAGGTTATTAAAAATTGCGACAGCTCACTTTATGGCAAATTGCGACAAGGTGTTATTGCAATTTGCGGCAAGAATTACAAATTTCGACCCCTCCCTCCTCCTCTTACAAACCGCGATAGGTATTACAAATTGCGACAATACAGTATACAATACAAAGCTGCTTTGTTTCATGTTGAACAAACTGTGACCGTGCACAAGGTTTTGTTTTAGGTGTGAACCCAAATGTTTCTGCTGGTTGGTTGCTTGTTTGCATTTCTACACCTTTGTGTTTTGTACACGGTCAAGGTCAGCAAACAAAAGAAATGGAAAACAAAAGACATGAAACTGGCCAAAAACTGGTTTGCTTTATTTACTATGCTTCACTGCAGATGCTTCCCCGTATAAAGAGCTGACAACTCATAACTCTAGTTGTGTTTTATACAATAAGTCAAAAAGTCTTCCGAAGTCTGTTGTTTTCCAACAATACGCTTTTCTTGTCTTAGAAACAATGCAGTAAAGAATTGAAATGTATTGTCCGCGTCACATCATAATCCATGCTAATGATGTATGTTGTCCTTTCGCACAAAATTGGCATTTATAGCAATGCTTTCTTTTTGG
>JANSTQ010000005.1:29997-36215 GCA_026167885.1 Bergia puertoricense | reverse complement strand
CAAATTCCATGACTTTTCCAGGCCTGGAAAATGAATTTTAAAATTCCATGACTTTTCATGACTTTTCATGACCGTGTAAACCCTGTGCATTATTGCGACACTGTTGGATTTAAGTGGGGGCAAAAAAATGAAACCTAACATTTACAAATATTACAATATGATTTAAATGTGATTTAAAAGGACACTTTCACACCTTTGCGCATACCTAAAGTTTATTGACGAGAAAACTGAATTATGAGTTAAAATAACTTTAAACAGACACTGTTCAAATACTATTTTAAGTTATTCCACTGGCAAATAGTACAGATGGTCTGTTTTAGGTGGTGATTAAATTGGATTGTATTACAGCATTTGTCCAGTTACGGATTGTGTTATCAGTGGTGTTCTGGGCCGAAACACAAAGTAATGAATTGCTTTAAAATGCTTCAAACCTGGACAAACGTCATTCTTCAAAGGTCTTTTTGGTTGATTCTGATGTTTTCTTTTAAGATTCTTTGCGCAAAGAACATAAAAGTCTAAGTTCTAGGGGCAGTGCAGCAACTACTAACGCCATTTTTAATGGCCACTCCCTAAGAACACCATCCACTTTGTACCTGCAGTTCTTGCATGGTTGGCTTGTACTGCTTCCTGATGCCAAGGTGGAACAGCATGTGGCACAGGGCGTCAAAGGCGTCCCTCTCCTCCAGGTGCATCAGCAGCATGCCAGCAACAAAGCTGAGCCCCTGACAGTAGCCAACCTCCTGGTCCACTACAGAGTATCCCTTCAGCAGGTTGAACAAAGCCACCTGACCCTGACCAAGGGGCGTGGCAAAGTAGGGGTGACTGGGGAAGGTACGACCTGTGATGGAACAGCATGGGGTGGAACTCAGCTCAAATTTGAAGGTCAGTGTAAACTTATTTATCTCTTTATTTGTTCAGCTTTATCACAACACAGTAGCACAAAAAACAAACAAAATAAAAATTAAGACAGGACAAAACAACATACTAGCAGGGGAGCCCCAACAGCTTTTGCAAAGTACAGTGGGAACACTGGAAGTAAGAACTATCTAAAAATTATAAAATTTTAAAACTAAAAGTACTGTAAAAGCAATGCACAGTTTAAATACAATACCGTAAAGCCACCCAAATCTGAGACATCAAATTCCTTCCAATTATAAGCCCCCCCCTCCCCTCCCAATATAAGCCCATGACACCAGCATGATGTGACAGGATTTATGTCCAGAGCTTTCTTGCACTTTTACAGAGAATCTCGGGATTGTGTAACGAATGGTTAGTGTGTCCAACCCAAAGCCCAAAGGTTGTGAGTCAAGCCATGGCCAGACTACTGCATTGTGTCCTTGAGCAAGATATTTTGTTCAACTTGTTTTAGTCAACTAAGCTATATATATGAGTTCCAACTTGTGCTGAGGCTATCCTGCAATGGATCTGTGTCCAGTTCCAAGGGGAGACAAGTACTCTCATGCACTTAACACTATGACAACTGGAAAGACTTGGAAAAAGATCTGGTTTTTGAATCATGTGGTTAATTCAGTGGTACACGTTGAGGAGTTTCAAAGGGCGAACTACATTAACTGCAGTAGGACTTGGACAAAGCAAAATTGTGATTGGAAGTTTATCGATGTAACTGCAACAGGAGTCTGAGTATTTATGGTTAAACTAAGTGTTGTAAATAAAAGGCCATTGAAACAACAGAAAAATTGGGTATGGATCAGTCAAAAAAGTGGTACGGGCCGCATAATTTTAACCGTTTACAAGGGCAATGTTTTACCATGAGTCGGACAAAAAGTGGCCTAAGGACCAAGTTTGGAAGGTTGTGTTTACACTACACTTTTTGAGGGACCGGGCCAATTTCTAGTATTAAAAGACCATTTACACGACAGAAAAATTGGGTACGGCCCTGTCAAGACTGAAAAAACTTGTACGGATCTGAGCTTTTTCAGGTTTCGGGGCCATAGTTGTCTATGGCCCCAAAACCTGAAAAAATACGAGTCTGTACCCATCCCAAAAAACACGATATGCATAGTTTACATGGGCAAAATGTGAGGTCCATACTCCCTTCTTGACTGGTTCGTACCCAATTTTCTGTCATGTAAATGGCCTTTAAGGCTAGTGCATGTTGCTTGGGGCATGTGATGCCTTGCCTTAGAACCCATGATGTCTCTAGATATTTCCTACAAAACATGAATTGCGTACCAAGATCAATGAAAATGGAATGTTGGTGGCATGTAGCGACATCCTTCACACTCTCATAGCAGCATGACCGTCTCCTCCAGTGCGGCAGTGGTTGCCCAGGATTGTGCAACTGGTGCTGCTTGATTAAAAACTGCCACACCTCTCCTCGCTTTAGTTTGGGAACCCCTATAGGATGACAAATGAAGTGCTCTAGGTTCCCACCTTTAACAAGCATGAAATTCAAGGATTTGCAAGGAACTTTCCTAATAGATTCAAGGATCTTGTAAAGAGAAAATATCTGAAATTCTTGTATATCTTTTTGTTAACATTAATATTTAACAGTGCCCGCTAAAGTGCTCATCCTTCTACTTTGACATCCAAAGCTTTACTTAACATGTAAAAGTTAATTTTCTGGTGGTACAGCCACCTGACAATTCAAGTATCTTCAACGACTTTGAATGATTTTAAGGATTTCCCAGGCCTGGAACATCTGATTGTTTAAGTACATAAGAACCCTCAGTGCTTGTAATGAGCCAGTCTGTTCCTACCCTGCTTACACCAGTTTTCACGAGAGTTGATTTGAATTCACAATTTTTAAAAAAACAAAAAATTATTTCAAGAGTGCTCATACTTTGGTCTAGTATTGAAACTAATTTTTCTTCAAGTTGTAAAATTTTTAGTCTTAAGCAATCCATGTGTCTCTTCAATTTTTCACCATATTAAGTGCCTGTGAATGCCATACTTGTCTCTCAGAAGCCATGTTTACACATAAGCTGAGGTTTATACAGCTTTCATCCGGTAATTCCAAATATAAACAAGTTCATCACTGAAACATACTACATTCTATTCAAATCCCTTCTGGTTGCTTCTGCCATTTAATTTTAGAGGTATCTGACCAAAATACCAAATAAACACCAAGACCAGCAACTTGGCATGACAAAAACCAGTTTAGCCATTTCCACAATAAATGGTAAAACTGAGAAAAGCTTTCAGATTTTTTTTTATCTAAATTGAAAAAGAAAAGGACAGAATCCAGGGAAGGAAACACACTCAGGAACCAAACTTGTTTTTTCACCATGTACTGCACTGAATACATTTTATAGCTCTTATTTTTTATATCACCAAATAAGTAAACAAACATTTTTTTATTGCTCACATTTGATAGGTAATTACTGATCATGTACTTTGTTATTTCCATCCCCAAGTTCTGCTGTCCAGTCCCATGTGAGGAAACTGGCATAATACCATTCACAAGAAATGAGTTTTTCTTGACTTTTAGAGTAGTATTTAAATTAGCTACTAAATCAGTCTTGAACTTATGTGAAATGAGGACTTTCTTGATTTCTAGACCTATTAAAAGAAAGCAAAAGAAAGAACTCCAAGGGGGGAGGCAGCCATGACAAAAATGCATAAATAAGAGAATCAGCTCATATATCCCGCAATCTGGTTCATGAGACAGTCCTACAACCAATGAGGTTTACAGATTTGCTGCTTTTCTGGTCAGTCATAAGGCCAGTCTTGGTGAGCTCACACATGGGAAACACTCTAGGGGTAGGCATCTAAAAGATGGAAGGACTGTGTGAAAGAAGACCTCTATATCTTCAGATTCAACAGTAATTCCTGGTACCAGACAGCATCAGACTGTCAAGCATGGAGAGCCCAATTACTCAAATGAAAGGAACTCTGCGAGGACAGGCTGATCTGAAGGCCAGGGCTAAACAGTGACAGCACAAATGACACGAAAGGGCTGCTGGGGTCCCTCATCAATGAAATTGATGGGGACCAGCTACCTACCAACCTATAAGGCCAGTCTACCACCTAACCTACCTATCTACCTATAAGGCCAGTCTACCACCTAACTACCTACCTAGCGACTTATAAGGCCAGTCTACCACCTAACCTACCTACCTATAAGGCCAGTCTACCACCTAACCTACCTACCTACCTACCTACCTACCTATAAGGCCAGTCTACCACCTAACCTACCTACCTACCTACCTACCTATAAGGCCAGTCTACCACCTAACCTACCTACCTACCTATAAGGCCAGTCTACCACCTAACTTACACCTACCTACCTACCTACCTACCTACCTACCTATAAGGCCAGTCTACCTCCTAACCTACTTACCTACCTACCTACCTACCTACCTATAAGGCCAGTCTACCACCTAACCTGCTTTCACTGCTTCCCTCAGAACAGACTGCTCAACCTTCCCACTTGTCTTCAGGAGCTCGTTCCACTTCTCAGCAGCTTCTTCAGAGCAGGGAAACTGTTCTTCATAATCCAGCTTTAGGCGCTTGACCTCCATGGCATCTTGGTGCACTGTTATGGGATGAATCAGTAAAATAAAGATTCATTTATCAACTGCTTAAATTAATTTTATTAAGTAGATAAATTTAAAACAACATTTTAACCAGATTTTACTGTCATCAACATTATAGTTAAAATAACAAGACTAGTACCAGGCATGAAGTTTGTGGTGATTTCCAAATGTTTTGAATGACATAAGGTAAGCTTTCACATGAGTAATTTACCTCGTCAGGTTCACAAGTCTAATTCACTATGCTTAAGCATTGCTTTTTGAAACTCCAATTCATATGATTATATAAGTTGTCTATTCTTTTTCTTTTTTTGGGGGGGGAGTGGTGGGGGAGGAAGGGGGCTTTAATGGAGAGTATGGCTGATTACAAATTTGGATTTGGGCATAAACTCAATAGAGAGAGGGACTTATAACAAATTTGGATTTTGGGAACAAATTAATAAAGAGGGGGCTTAACGGAGAGGGGGGCTTATTACAAATATGGATTTGGGGAATAACAATATTAAAGAGGGGGCTTAATAGAGGGGGGGGGGCTTATTACCAATTTGGATTTAGGTTAACCTTTTTAAGAGGGCCTAATAGACCTTTTATGCCCAATATATGACCACCTTTCATCTTACTCCATTGATAACAATTTAAGACTTAACTGTTAATTATTGTTGCCTACCTTCCAAGGTCTTGTTCTCATTCTCCATCCTAATAAGCAAGATCTGTTCCATTATGGCTTTCCTCCACAGAGCTCTCAGCTCAGAAGTTGTCCTCTTACGACCCGTAACATCTCTCCATGACTGGGAACTTAGTTCTGAAAAACAGACCACAGCAACGGTTGGGAAATTGAAATGTGATATGGCCTTGCAAAATGTACTCACTTCAACTTCATGTTGTAAACTTTAAAAGAATACAAGCATTTGACATTTACCCTTTTTTTACTGGGACTGTTTTGAAATACATGATGCTAGGTCTGTTACCAGATGAGTTTAAATGAACTGTGAGCTATGACAGAGGTTTGTCAACACTAGGAGTTCAAAAAACCAATTTTCTTTTTGTTTTTCAAACTGATATGGTGTTTCACTTACCATGAGAAGTAGAAGGCACAGAATCCTTCTTTGAGGGTGTAACAACACTATGGAAGATGTGCTATGTGAAAGCAACAAAAAATCTAGTTTAGCAATATTCAACTGAAGAGGTCAGTGCAAAAATGGCCTAAGTGACAATTTAGGGTCAAAAAATAAAAATTCGAATTATGGAATTTTTTTGCACCAAACATCTCTTATACTCATAAAAAATGTCCCCCAATATTTTTTCTGTGAAAACATGCTTCAAAGTGTTTTTGCTGCAGTTTTATTTTCTGCCCCCCCCCCAAAAAAAATAAAAAAATTGTCACTTAAGCCATGTTTACACCAAGTTCTTCAATCAAATTTCAAATGCATATATAAATGTATATACGTCTTCAATTACAACCAGCAAAAAAGAATTGAAACAACATAAAAATCACAATAACATTATTATGAGTATAATTATCTTCTCTACATTATTTTATATGCCTATTTATTATATTTATTTAATAGTATAATATCTATTACACTATAATAGTTATATCTATCTCCAAGCAAAGACAAATAATTATTAAGTAATTATTGTTTAGTATATTGTACAAAAACTGTAAGAGTTCAAAAATAAAACAAAAACACAAAAATTATCATCAGACTCTGGGTACACACT
>JANSTQ010000005.1:22497-24997 GCA_026167885.1 Bergia puertoricense | reverse complement strand
AAATATATATGACAAATCGAAAGCAAAACAGAAACAGAGAATATCTTGATATACGTATTATAATGGTTTACACTTCAGTATTCTAGATGACTATTGGGGTGCTACTTCAGTGATACTGTATCCAGCACTTCACAGTGTAGAAAACATATCCGAAGTTGAGCGAGCAAATAAATGTTCTTTTCTGCTGTTGATCACTTAGAACTGTGTTCATGTTATTGATTTATCTGCCGAGACTCATTGACATTTGATATACGATAATGAGCAAAGGTCGTGGTCATCTTTTTGGGTAGCATGACTCCCAAATACTGAAAATGCATTCTCAGGTATAATCACTTCTAAAGGCCTCTATACTAGCTCATACTGCGATTATTTGATATATTCTGAATCCAATGTCACACATGTCACATGTTGTTTCTACTATATTATGTTATATTTTAAAAGATCAAGCAGTGGTGATTCACTTCTTCTTTTGACTACTCTATATTCTCTTTCTCCACCCCGAAAATGCATGAAATGCAGTCCAAGGCAACCCAAGTTTTCTCAAATTTTCCTGAGGGAGCACGTCCCCAAACCCCCCTACAAGTTTGCACCTTCTCTGTCCACACGCATCTCCCCCCAAAAAATCCTGGTTACGTGCCTGATAATTAACAATTATTCACCAAAGTGGAGGTGAATAATAATTATTGTTTTAGTATATACCACACAAGCTGAATAACTAACTAACCAAAAAACGAAACGAAATGAAAAAAAAACCTGAAACAGGAAGCCATTTTTTTCTCTTCAGCTGCTCAGAGGTGAATAGTACTTGGCTAATCACCTCCAAGTTAACTGATCAGAACATGTGAAAAGCACTACTCACTTGTGTGGTATATACTAATAATAATTATGGAAGGACTCTATGCATGATATGGTTTGGATGTTATTAAACTGAGGAGGGGATTGAGGGGCTTATTTCATTATTGTACTCTCAGGGGGGTTAACTTACTTGAGGGTCAGTACTTAATCAAGGGGGGGCACTTATTTGAGGAAACACAGTATTTCCTATTACTAAGTTCATCTAAAATAATTTGGAGCGAATGATCAATTTCCATATTCCCAAAACCAATCAACTAATTAAATATACTGATACTATATGAAGAAACTCAATGTTGATAAGCTTGGAAGGAATTAAGTTATTGAAATAACTCTGAAAATTAAATGCAAGCAGGAAGAAATTCAACTAACCTGTGGAGGGAATGCATGCGAGTGGTTCTGCTGTCGCTTCTCATATAAGGACCGTAATATTGCCATAACAATATCATTTTCTTCACTCATATCTGTTATTGGAGACTCAGCCTAAAGACAAATTATTGAGGATGATCAGCAGTTTAAACTGTAAGGTAATACTACATCACACTGATCTGATCCAAAATGCTTTATAATACATCATGTTTGTATCATAGGTTCCTCAGAACCTGATATAAATCACTTTTAACATTCCAACTGATATAATACAAGAAAAAGGGGGTTTGGAGGACAGAAGTTTCAGAATAGGACAGGTAGGATTGAAACAGACTTTTCAGAAAGGAAAGGCAAGAAAAAAAGCCTTCTGGTTTGACAATGAGAAAAAAACCTGAAATATAACGGACTATAACAATCATGTAAAAACCATCTTTTTATTCATTTGAAGGGATATTATTAATTTAAATTCTGGTTTCACTAAAATATGTTTTCAAATACTTTTAAAAAATATCATCTAATAACACAAAACTTTGAAAACTAAACACCTCACTTAAAGTAACATTAAATCTCTTGTGTTAAACAAGATAATTGTGACAATGAATACTCTCCATCCTTGATATTGATCACAAAAATATACAAAAAGTGAAAATAATCAAAATAGTTCATGCACAGCCTTATGATAATTCACTGAATGAGGATATATATAGCTCCCTCTCTTAAGATCAGCCCTCTTATAATTTTATTTATGATTGTCAAACATCCAGAAAAACAATCATCTTCTCCTCAAAGAAAAAGAAGACAGCAACAACACAAAGAATAGACAAACTTAAGATGAAACAAGTTAAAACTTACTTCATATCTTTCAGTCAACTCATTCATTTCTGTTTCTGATAAATTTGTGAGGTGCTTTTTCAGACAGTCATGCTGTTGTGTTGTGGATAAACCTACAGGACAGGACTCCATTAAATATTGGTCATGCAACACAAAACAATCTAATGAAAAGAGAAGTCATAAGTTGCAAAAAAATATAATTATCTTTTTATATACATTTATACCAGCTCATGAAAATGTTTTGTTTCTGCTACTTTTCTGCCCATTTAAATGCCCATCAAATCAGAAAATCTCAGCTGGAAGTATCATTATCTATCATGGTTCATACAAACATTTTGGAAAAAAATTCAAGGATTTTTCAAGGATTTTTCAAGGACTTTTCAAGGATAGTTGACACTTTTTCAAGGACAATTTGTCGCACCACGATAAACAATTTGATTTCTATTTA
>JANSTQ010000001.1:1505-17856 GCA_026167885.1 Bergia puertoricense | reverse complement strand
ATTGATTCAGCTTCGCAAACTAACGTGAAACATAAGTTATTTTGTTCCTTTGAATTTAGATGAAACATTTCTTCAATGTACTTTCTCTTATTTTGTAAAATATTAAAGAACTTAAATGAAACTCAAATTGTGTTGCACATCATATATTTTAGGTTCAGCTCACTGACTTTGAGAATGCGGCGTACGTGACATTTGTTGTGCTGCTGTCACGAGTGATTCTTTCGTTCGACCTCAACCTGCTGATGCCACTGTCACTGGTATGTAATGACAAGTGTATCTACGTTAGTTTACCACACAACTCTGAGGAGTCTAAGGTCGCTTTCCATTTGTCCAATCTGACCGGTTCGACCAGTCAGTTTTCAAATGGAACGCACGAATTATTTGGACTGGTCCTGGCCAGACTGGCCCTGCTCATGGATCAGAGCTGCTCAGTTCTCCCGCTCCGGTCGGCCAATGCGCGGGTATTTTGTTGAGTTGTGGCGGGAAAAATACGCACGCGCGCCCTCTTTAGCACTGCAGTTTTTGCCAGCAGAGTTGGAACGATGTCGGAGAGGATTGAGCTCGAGAATTCCTTCAACTTGCCTGTGATTGGCCAGTTATGTTGGCCTTGACCTTTCCATTTGCACTGGCCAGAACCAGTTCTTTTCGGCCGGCCAGACGGGACAAACGGAAAGCGACCTAACAAACACGGTTTTTTAGTCTACTCTCGGGAGGCTCACGAATACAAGGTGGCGACAAATCTGAAAAACACTCACCTGCATCTTGGATTTCTCTCCACCATCTTCGATTTTTCTCTGGCCATCTTTGACTTTTTTTCTTTCATCTTGGATTTTTCTCTGCCATCTTGTAATTGTCTCAGCAATCCTTGTTCTATCAGCGCAACCCTGGTAACAGTATTGAGACAGACTTGTATTTAGGAGAACAAATGCTTCTAACACTATGGTGTTCCTACTCTTTGATGTAGAGGCAGGAACGTTTTAAAGCTTTCTTATACAACACTGACAGACTAGACGAACAGTTTGTGGCCTTATTCATGGAGGTGATAATGAAGGGATGCTCCAACTTCAACCCAGTCAGGCCAATTGTTTAAAGTGGCTCTTTCATGGCTGAATCAATGGTTTTTTTCTTTTTCAAAAGTTAATCCAAATAATTTCAAAAGAAAACTACTTAATCCACTAAAAAGACAGTAATGGATCTCTTCTGCCAAGGCTTTATGCATTTTAAAACAATTGATAACATTGTGTTCCGGCCCGGAACACAAGAATTGACAACTACAATCCAACTTAATCGCCCCCTAAAACCGGCCATCCGTAGCATTTACTTCTTGAAAAACTTAGATTGGTATCTGAACAGTGCCCGTTGATAGTTATTTTAGGTCGAGAGAGGTTTTTTTTGTCAATAAATCCGTGAGCATGCGCAAAGCCGTGAAAGAAGTCTTTTTAATACCTCGTAACAGCAAAAAATAGAATCCTGATAAAATTTAGTTGCCGTTAAAGGGCGAGGTTTTAAAAGCTATTCGCTGTTGTTTAGTGCATTGAACTGAAAAAACACCAAGCTGAAATAATCACATTTTCTGTACTCTTAATTAAAAACATTGCAAACCTTTTTGATGTCTAATTTCGCAGGTGGATGAGAATATGAAGAAAGCGCAGAAGAGAGATGCTGTTCGGGCAGAAACTTTCTACTTTCGCAGCACTTTGAAGAAATGTAAGTTCAATAATTATGGTTACAAATATTGCGAAGACTATAAGATTTTTGCGGTTGGAGTTAATGTGAAACTAGCTTAAAGAATTTTAGTTGACAAGGATTCCTTGCTGGATGGGGTCTTCATTTTAACTGGGTTAAAATTTTTTGCAATGAAGATATTAGTACTGTTGTTCTGAATCTGTTTAATCCCGTGTCTCTAAACCAACAGTTCTGCTGAGTTTTGTTCCTAGTAGGTTTCGGTAACTCTACAGCCATTAGCTTTTTTTTTTCTTTTTAACATTTTCGAAAAGCTTTCATCGTGACAGGAAAACCAAACTTATACAAGCTCGCTGACTGTTATAGTGAATGAATACACATAAAAACCGTAAGCGTTGTCTGTTTGTTTTGCTGCCTCACACAGACGCCATATTGGAATTGTGAAGCAAACCGCTCGAGCCCTAGGTTCTAATTTGTTGTTGTCTCAAACTAGGCACTAATACCCCAAAGTTATTTTTCTTGCGCGGTCAGTGTCAGAATTCTCCCGAAAATATCTCCAAAGTTTTGTACAACATACGAATATTAGTATATACTCACCAGAAGAATAGCTTGCAACCGCGCGGTTTCGTTAGTGTGAGGGTTGGGCTCCTGTTCAACCCAGGCTCGCGCGGTTTGCTTTAAAATACGGCGGCTGTGCAAGACAGCAAATAAAAAGCAAAGCATAAGGCTTTTATTTTTTTGTTCCTCAAATAACCCATTACAATCATCGCCCATGACTTATGTGACCTTAGAACTACTGACCAGCCGAGGAATCAGACAAATAATCAAAACAAAAGAATGCGGTTGCAAGGTCGTGCACTCCACGTAATGCTCACCCGACCTTGAATAAACAATAACGACATTGCAAAGCATCATGGTTGAGCCAGGTTCTTTAAACGTACAGTCATCAGCCCTGGGCTCTCGCGGATCCTTAAAAGTCTTATTTAAAGCTGCGTAAATTTAAGTCCTTAAAGCAGCCTTAGATTTTTCCTTGAGGTCTTAAAAAGCATTAAATTTCCACCGAAGTTGAGTTTTTTTTTCATGATCGCATTTCTTACAGCACACTTTCAGACAATTTATGTTTCATTTATTTCCTGGTTTTATGTCGTGAGTCTTTGGTCAAAAATGGGTCCTTAGCTTGAAGACCTTAAATAGTCTTTAAAAGTGTCTTGAAATTGTTAAATCATGATCTGCAGTAATCCCGATATTCACTGAAGCTTGGCAATCTTTCTGATATGTACATGTCGCTCATTGATTGATAGGCCCGGCAGAGTTGAACGGCGGACAGTGTACTGTGAATGGCACTGATGAGGATGATTGTTTCGCTCAGAAGAGTGTGGACGTCATTGTGAACGGAAAGGTGATAATAATAATGATAACGATAATGATAATGATAATGATAATGATAATGATAATAATAATGATAATAATAATGATAATGATAATAATAATGATAATGATAACGATAACGATAATGATAATAATAATGATAATAATAATGATAATGATAATAATAATGATAATGATAACGATAACGATAACGATAACGATAATAATAATGATAATGATAATATGATAATGATAATGATGATGATAATGATGATGATGATAATAATAATGATAATAACGATAATCATGATAATAACGATAATGATAATAATAATTATAGTGATAATAATAATGATAATGATAATAATAATGATAATTATAGTGATAATAATAATGATAATGATAATGATAATAACGATAACGATAATGATAACGATAACGATAATGATAATGATAACGATAATGATAATGATAATGATAATAATAATGATAATGATAACGATAACGATAATGATAATGATAACGATAACGATAATGATAATGATAATGATAACGATAACGATAATGATAATGATAACGATAACGATAATGATAATGATGACGATGACGATGATGATAACGATAACGATAACGATAAGGATAATGATAATGATAATGATAACGATAATGATGATGATAATAACGATAACGATAGTGATAATGATAACGATAATGATAACGATAACGATAACGATAGCGATAGCGGTAGCGGTAGCGGTAGCGGTAACGGTAACGGTAACGATAACGATAATGATAACTTTCAATGATAATGATGATAATGATAATAACGATAACGATAACGATAATAATAATAATAATGATAGTAACGATAATGATTATGATAATAACGATAATGATAATGACAATGACAATGACAATGACAATGATAACGATAACGATAACGATAATGATAATAACGATAACGATAATGATAACGATAATGATAACGATAATGATAATGATAATGATAATAACGATAACGATAATGATAATGATAACGATAATGATAATGATAACGATAACGATAATGATAACGATAATGATAATGATAATGATAATAACGATAATGATAATGATAACGATAACGATAATGATAATGATAACGATAACGATAACGATAACGATAACGATAACGATAACGATAATGATAATGATAACTTTCAATGATAATGATGATAATGATAATAACGATAACGATAACAATAATAATAATAATAATGATAGTAACGATAATGGTTATGATAATAATGATAATGACAATGACAATGACAATGACAATGATAATGATAATGATAATAACGATAACGATAATGATAATAATAATAATAATGATAGTAACGATAATGATTATGATAATAACGATAATGATAATGATAATAATATTAAATGATAATGTAATATTTCATTTGGTTTTGTTTCACTTTGAGCTAGCTTTAGTTGGGTTATAAAATTAATAAACCCCCATGTCGCTCACTGGTTTATGGGAAGATATTCTTCCCTTGGCTGAAAGATGGTCCTCAAAACTTCGCTTCTCGGGACCAGACACCAAAGGGGGTTTACTTACTAGCTATTCCAAAAAGTGTTTTTGTTAATTCCGATGTTGCAGTTAGCTGATTTACAGTCTCACTAATTAATGTTGATCGGTCAGCCCGTGTATATATTAAACGTTTGGACATGATTTTTTAAACGTATCTTTCATGATTCAGTTTTTGCAAAATTTTAAGTCAGAAACAAACCTTTTTTATTCTATACCCACAAAACCTGACTGCACTCTCACCAGCAGCAGCAGTTAATGGTTTGTGGCTTGTTGTAGCATGAATTATTCATCGTAGCTGCTGGCAAGAAATTGGAGAAGGTGTTTTTAATCTGAATGGTCTAGTTTGTGACAACAAATTTATGGCTTCAAGAACAACAGCTCTTGTGCTTGTTCACGGTAATGGTCCCACTGATACTTTGGAATTAGGGACAGATCAATGTCTATGGCGTTTTTGCGCTCTCCCGACCGTCCCAACCACGTTTAAAATAAATCCACAAAAACCACGGATACTGACGAGACACTACAACTCTCCTTATACTTAAATGTATGCTAGTACCAGAGCTTGACCTACAGTTTTTTGACCACTAGCAACTCTTTGCTTTTCACAAGGGAAATGCTCAAGGACACTAGCCAAAATAGAAAGTGATACAACAAGCTACAATTTGCCAGGAATCTTTATATTCTTAAATCTTTCCAGTCTCTGATTTTAATTTTTTGTCTCGCTCTGTAAAAGTGAAATTAATTTACAGTTAAAGGAAAAACAATTTGAACAAATGTGAACAAAAGACAGTCAAAGGTGATGCTTTTTACAATAGTAACCAATCAGTCACAGCCATTACATTTCAACAAACGAACCATAAGTCGTCAGGAGAAAACTAAGTAACAAAAGAAAATACAGAAAAACCTACCAGTCGATCTGTTGACGAAAATGATCATAGATTTATATGCCATGGAAGTATATGACTTGCACAGTGCAAATAAGTTTGGTGCGAATGTGCTGACAGGAATTTGCTAGTGACTAGTTTTTTGACTCGCAAATTTGGAAAACACGCTCGATTTTGCGGGTTTGCTAGTGGTTAAGTCGAGCCCTGTAGTACGTTCATAACAATCATCACCTTCCCCATGATCATCACTATCATCACCACCACCATCGTCACACTCGGCAACATCACCGTCACCATCGTCAGCAATCACACCACCATCATCATTACCATTACTATCATCATCATCATCATCATTAGTATAATCATCATCACCACCACCACCATCATCATCATTATCATCATCTTCATCATTATCATCACCGTCATCATCACCATCATCATCATCATTATCATCATCATCACCATCATCATCACCATCATTATCATCACCATCATCATCTTCATCATTATCATCACCGTTATCATCACCACCATCATCATCATCATCATCATCATCATTATCATCATCACCATCATCATCTTCATCATTATCATCACCGTCATCATCACCACCATCATCATCATCATCATCATTATCATCATCATCACCATCATCATCACCATCATTATCATCACCATCATCATCTTCATCATTATCATCACCGTCATCATCACCATCATCATCATCATCATCATTATCATCGCCATCTTCACCATCATCATCATCGTCAACATCATCATCATTACTATAATCATCATCATCACCATCATAACCGCCATTATCATCACTATCGTCTTCTGAATCTGAAACAAACGTAACATACCAAGCGCATTTTTCTTTTCTCATTAGGAAGGGGAATTTCCTGGTCTTATTCCTCTCATCAACAGTTACCTTAGTAATGTGGACATCGATGTTGACACCAGGTGTACGATCTCACAGTACCTCAAGCTCATCCAGAAGAGAGCTTCAGGTAAGGGGACTGGCACTAGCTTTGTAACCAACCCTCATTTTTGTTGTCTGTCACCAAACTTTCTTGATTTACCCTCAAGAATTCTCGCAAATAAATACAGCTTACAAATAAATACAGAAAATTTTCAATTTGCTTCTAGTTATTGATAAATTGTTTTTCTAAATTTGTTTAATTGTTACAAAGATTTGATGAAGGGTTTGTTTGAAAAGATCCCTATTAAGCATCTTGTGGATTATATTTAACTGTGTCAAAAGATCAGTTAAAATTGGCTTGATCTTGGTAAAGGTGCACGTGCTTAATGAATTGATGTTCGTCTAAATAGGAATTATTGCTTGTTACCCAAATTATGCATCTTAGAAAAGTATTATGTTAGCAATTTTTTGTACCTGTTGACTATCATGGCGGCCAGTTCACACCATCTCAAACACACGGTTAGCACCAGACCACATGAGCCACAGGGAACGGTCTTGGTTACACTACTAAACTCGAAGAAACACTCATATTCAGACCATGTGATCACGTGCTTGGAGTTAGCACCATCCGAGAACGCGCGGCGATATTAGTAACAATCGCTGTTGTCCTAAAGAAACGAATTCCATAAAATGAAATATTAAACAGACAAGTTCTGGTAATCACATTCAACAAAGAAGTTGCTTTTTAGCCCATTTACAACTTTAGATGATAAATTTATTCAAAGATAATGAGTTTTGATAATACTTAGAATTATTTTAAAGTCAACGACTGAAATTTTAAATGGCGGCCATTTTGAGACCATTTTGTGCGCGCGTGGTTTTCTGGGATGGTGCCACATGATCAATTCAGTCAGGCGTTCCTGGTACGCAAGAGCCGATCATCTGGGGAAAATTGAAATCTGAAAGGGAAGCAAGAAGCTAAATAGAACGAAACTAAGAGGATTTACAGTTGTGTTAATTATCACAGTTGTGTTAATTATCACAATCAACGGGAACAATGTGAGAACCGTACTTGGAAGAACTTTGATGTATAGTTTACAAGACTGTGGTGAAGTTTTATGCCAGGCTTGTTTGAGCATTTTGAAGACGGCGGTAATTTGACGGGTCTCATTCAAAAATCATTTATTTTCTTTCTAAACGCTCAGATTAGAAATCAGTGAACGACAAAGTAGTTGTAACACAGTGTTCTTTCCAACTATCGAAATAACGGGTCCAAAAGATAATTTTCATTTTGTTCACCGAGAGGTAGCGATTTTGAAATCTACAAATTTTCTCACGTCACTTCTGTTGACTGCACAAGTATCTTACTTGAGACAATTATACTTCAGTTGTATGCTTTTGCTACTACAGCAACCTCTGAATTGGCCTTTTTGCTGTTGTCCCAGTCCCGTTTATGAAAAACAAAGAAAAGTGACTCCCTCCCCGACCCCGAGAGGCTGGAACTTAATTTGGGTCCGCCAACTTGAATCTGATTCCCTTTCAAATGAAACCTCAATCCCATGTTAGTACCCAATCCACTACATTAATTTTTCTCTCAGGTGAGCTGATGACCACAGCGCGTTGGGTGAGAGAATTTGTTCAGAAGCATCCTGATTACAAGAAAGACTCTGTTGTCAGCGAGAGAATGTGTTACGACCTGATGTCCACGTGTGATCGAATTGGAAAGGGCCAAGAACCGTGTCCCGAACTGTTTGGTACACCCAACTCCAAAACCAGCGACAAGCTGCCTAAGAAATGTCAGCAAATACAAGAGGAGCTTGCAAAAATGGAAGCCCAGGCGGCGTTGGACTTAAAGAAGAAATGAAGAAATGAATAATTGGGCGGTTTTGATCAATAGAATTGTTTTGTCAAATCGAGAGACGCACCATGCCACGATCGGTTGTCTCAAAGAGTATTTCTGACATTCACAGGGAATTATTACTGCAGTTTTCTTTGCTTCGTACGTGTATAGGATCCGCTTCCGTCTACCAACGATTTCATGCTATCAAATTCGTAATCAGTTTCCCGACCAGTGCATCAAACAGCACAATAAAATAGTCAATTAAATCAATAATGTAGTTATCAATGTTAAGAAAAATGCTTTTATTCTCGAATGGTTCAGCTAACATTTGTACAAAGGTGCATTCTGAGTATTTGGTGACTATCTTATTCAGTAAGTAATTTTCGATTTCCCATAAGTGCGAAGCAAACCTCCTTGGAAAATAGATAGGTCGTCATTTTTTAAACGGTTTTTACTTTGGTACAAGACGTGTTCATGATAAACATATAGTTTAGACACCTATAGTTTGGTAGAGTTAGACCGTTATCATAAACCTTCAATTTCAAGGACTTATTTTATTCATTATGTACTCTTCGTTGTCCCATAACCGCGAATCAGACCTACTTGGAAAATTGATAGGTCGTCATTTTTTAAATTTGACACATGAAATATTCGTGATAAACATAGAGTTTAGACACCTGTAGTTTGGTAGAGTTAGACCGTTATCTTCAACCTTCAGTTTCAAGGAGTTTTTTTATTCATTATGCACTTTTTGTATTCCCATAACATGCGAATCAAACATCCTTGGAAAATGGATAGGTCGTCATTTTTTAAACGGACCCGACTTTGGCACAAAAATATTCGTGATGAACATATAATTTAGATACCTGTAGTTTGGCAGAGTAAGACCATGACCTTCAAACCTTTCAACGCTTTAGAAATAATGCTAAATATTTATGTTTTTAATTTGAATTGAATCTACCATAGTGCAAGAATCAACTTGTCTGTAAAATTTAATATGGAAAATAAAACACCGTGTTTTGTTCAGTCTTGTATTTAGAAATCCTTAAGCTAACAAATACTTCACTGGGTTTTTTTTCGCATAAAACAGTCATGCAATACATGTTTAGACATATTTAGTAGAAAATGATAATTCTGTTTGAAGGATTTCTTGAAATTGTCCAAAGCAACTGAGTTCTGTAAAACACAGTAGGCACTTGAAGCTTGGTCATGGCTGGGGACAGAGGTGGATGGAGAAGATGTATTCTGGCTTCGTGCGCCTGAAGGCACAGACAGAAGAAACTGTACATGTTTTCATAGAAGCCAACGAGATGTTGGTGCCTTCAGTGAAAACTTAGCTTTTGTGAAGCGTACATGTTTTCTTCTACTGGTTAATAGAAACACTCGTGCGATCGAGCTTTACCTATATTGAGAGTCACTTCTCAAAAATTGGTGAACGTCTTTGGAGCAGTCCGATACTATTGTTGCTAAAAGTTTATGGGCCCTGAAAAATTTTAGTTAAAGACCCCGTCCACACTATACAAGGGTAAATGTGAAACGCATCTGTTTTTTTATTCGGTTAAGCCTACCATCCACACTAATTCAGATAACAAAAAGATCAGTTTTCATCATTTATCCGGAGCTTTTCGAATACGCTCTCCAGAGTGGATAAATTTGAAAACGCCGGCCAGGCGGAGTAGTGTGGACAGGGAGAACGGAGCTTTTCGAATACGTTGACGTCACATGAGTCATGTGATTCTGTTTCGAGTCCATCGCGCATGCCCAGTGGGGCGTTTGAGCGATTTCTCCAGCTAAATGTCGGAGTAGTGTGGACGGAGAGTATTTTATCCGGTTCTGTTACCGTGTTAGTGTGGACGGATAACTTTTCCTCCGTTAGACCCATGTGTTCGAGAATCATATGGTGACGTTCAGCAAAACCTGGTATATTTCTTTGAAGGAGTAATAAATGTACTTTAGTCCTAATGTTCAAACTTTACTGAATTCAAAAATACGATATTGAATGATTAATAACATGTGTTCCAACGTTAGCTTTTCAAGAGGGTCTCAAAGGAGGGGGGCGGGGGGCATATCAATCCCATCTCCCAGCCCAATTTTTTTTTTTTACCAAATCCCACTCCCCAGTGCTTCAAAACATTTATCCCATTCCCATTTCGAGTTTTTTCCCCGATTCACAGTGATCAAATCTCAGTCCCAGTGATCTAAATCCCATTTTCCCAGGGCAAAAACAGGCCAATTCCGGTTCCCATTTTACCCCTTCAGGACCCTCTTTCAAAGTCACATTTAGCAAAATTTAGAGCTAAACTTATCTAGGCCCTGATATTTTTACTCTACCTCTGCATATCACAATAAGAATTTTAACAATTATAAGCTTAGACAGTCGATATGAGGCTCCGGCATGGTCGCAGTTTGCTTGGAGTGCAATGTACTATGGTTATAAACCTATTAATGTAATTTGATCTTAAACATTAGAATATTTGTCAAATTACCGGGGGTAACCCACAATTTTTTGTGAAATAAAAGAAAAATATCTCCAACTCTGGATCGGATCAATCCTGCCAGAAAATTAGGAGACCACGTGGAATGATACGTACGGTATATTTTGCTATCACTATCAAAGTGAGCGACCATCGGCCTGTACAAAAATAAGGATTTATAAATAAATGAAAGGCAGCTGACCATGGCTTTTTCAGTGATCTATGGGCAAACACCGCCGTCCATCACTAATACCTGCTCTATTTGTTTCTGCTTAACTGCTGTAAGTGGTACTTGACACACCTTTCAAAATCCATCGCTCCCTCATCAAGCCAAATGATATCATCATGCATTTTCAAAGCCACTTTTGTAAAACTGCAATCTTGACCTTTAGATGAGGCGTCTCGGAAGCATTCCAGAATTCTGAAAAAGCTGGTGTTTTCTAAACTGGAAACACCATGCAATTTCTTTTTAAAAAAAGAATCGTCGAGTTTCATCGCTTTTATCCGAAAAAAGAAACTGTTTAACTCTTATTTTTCGGGCCCATTCCTTGGCTTTCTGTACAGCTTGATCGAACTTGACGCACATTTGCACTAGTAGTGGTTCAAGCGAGGTCCTTCCTAAATGCTGGCCGTTGCAACAAGCTTTTTAGCCAAAAAATTAAACATTAGTGTTAACGAGGAATTATTTTAAACGACCAGAAGACAGGAATGCTTGTATGCCTTCTCGTATGTTTGCTTATACTGAAGAAATGTCATTCGGGGGAATTTTAAAAATGTTTCTGCTTTAGTTATCGAGGGACTATCGGGGATTTATCACTATCGGGGATTTATCACTATCGGGGACTTATCACTATCAGGGATCAATAACACTATCAGGGACATTAATCACTATCGGGGACTTAGCACTATAAGGGATCGGTAACACTTTCGGGGACATATCATTATCGGGGACTCACCACTATCGGGGACTTATCACTATCAGGGATCAATAACACTATCGGGGACATAACACTATTGGGGCATATCACTATCGGGGCCACTTATCACTACCAGGGATCAGTAACACTATCGGAGGTATACCACTACGGGGACTTATCACTATCAGGGTTCAATAAAACTATCGGGGGATATCACTATCGGGGACTTGTCTCTATAGGGGACTTATCACTATCGAGGACCGATATTATTATCGAGGACATTTCACTACCGGGGATCGATATCACTATTGGGGATCGATATCACTATCGGGGACATATCACTATCGGGGATCGATATCACCATCGACGACATATCACTATCAGGGATCGATATCACTATCGGAGATCGATATCACTACCGGAGATAAATCATTATCGAGGATCGATATCACTGACTATCGGGGACATATCACTATCAGGGATCGATACTACTATCGGGGGCATATCACTATCAGGCCAGATCGATATCACTATCAGAGACATATCACTATCGGAGATCGATATCACTATAGGGGATCGATATCACTATCGGAGATAAATCATTATCGAGGATCGATATCATTATTGGGGACATATCACTATAAGGGATCAATATCAGCATCGGGGACATATCACTATCAGGCCAGCTACAGATCGATATCACTATCGGGAATATATCACTATCTGGGATCGTTATCACTGTCGGGGACATATCACTATCAGGCCGGATCGATATCCCTATCGGAGACAAATTACTATCGAGGATCGATATCACAATCGGGGACATATCACTGTCAGGGATCGATATCACTATAGGGGATCGATATCACCATCGGGGCCATATCACTATCGGGACATATATCACTATCGGAGACAAATCATATTCGGGGACACAAAGATTACAGCTTACAAACTTTTCCTCAAATACACCATGTGCCGTAACTTTCCTCGGGACAGCGGTGTTTGTTATCCCACCTCTGATACCAAAAGACAGTGTTTTCTAACGTGTATTTTATTGATTCATTTCTTTGCGCGTAATAACTTACATGCCAGTGTTGGCCAAAATATTTACTACCATTTGTATGTAACTTCTTCACCAGCTTATCTAAAACGAAGGGCAAATTACTTCGGAATAGTAGTTGCTGGAATTGAGCTACATTTCTACTTGTTCATCTTATGTACGGCATTGTGGACATTGAAATTATTCTTTTTACATTCTAAATTTACTCCCATACCTGTAAGGTTGAATTCGGTTAATATAATACTGAGTGATCTATAAATAAACACTGCTTAGGCAAGACATTCAAATTTAATTTGTGCTCGCAGTGTCGCAAGCTGATTTTTCCATGTGCATTGACAATTTGATTGCTATCGGGAACACTTACTTGCTGCAGTACAGCAAAGTTTTCCCATTCAAACGAAGATAATTATTGTATGAAGTAGTCTAGAAACATTCATACATGTAATTTTTCGTTATTAAAAGTTTTGTTCCGTTACTGACAAGTTTCAAAGACAAAATTGTTCTTGTAAGCCAGCTGACGAAAACCCTAAGTATGATTGTTCATTTTCTGTCTTAACGAATGGAAGCGGTTCGAGAATTATTATAAATTTGAAAGTTGTAAGTTTAAAAATTACAACAACACATTGCAATTAATATTCCAATTACCTTGATAATTATTCTGCTATTGACTACATAATTATAGTTGCGTAAGTTTGATGTAAAAATTACCCTTTTGCCGCTGGCAGTTGCTTCTCTGATATAAATGGTAGCTCAGCACTAACCCTGAAGCTACCCTGAATTATTCTGCAGAAAGACTCCTGAGAAAACCATTTCAGTACCTTTTTACATTACGTACTGACTGGGAAAACATCTTTTGAAATCTTGAAGTATTTGTTTCTGCCAGAAACTAACACGGGTGGCCGTTTTAGCTTTATTAGTGTGTTCTTCCAAAATTCTACAGATCAGTTTTTGCGAAAGGTACATAACCATCGGGTTACAACGGTATGTAGGAAATTAGCAACTGCGTGGTGCCAGTTTACTGAATTTTCACAATATCAACTGGATTATATACACGTAGCATTAGAAATGGCAACGAAATAGTAACTGTGAGAAAAACGTGAAGAATCGTGAATGAATATAGCGAACGCATTTAAAAGACTGCTGATTTTTTGCACCATCATTTCATAGGTTCCCACTTCGATTGTTTAGTTATTTAGCTACAAGGAAAAATTATTATTTGTAATGGGTACAAGACAGAGTAGAGTACATTTTGGTCTGTTATGGTAAGAGTGAAAACAAAATTAGGCCAGTCCAGTTATAGTATGGACGTCACATCAAGGAGCAGTTTCACTGTAAGATGGCATGATCTCACTAAAGCTTAGCAAAAGACATCAAAAGATAAAAATAACATAATACTACATCATGTACAATATAAGAGAAATTTTGTCCCAGGCGTTGAAAATGCAGTATGGATGGCTTCATTTGGAGGATGATTTAATTGGATTTCAGTTATGAGTGCTGAAGTTAATTCTCGCTGAGCAACTACGTTTGTTTACAGAACTTCTTGGTGTAATTAATCATTTTGATCAATACACTTGTAACAAGAAATGTATGGAACTAGTTTTTAAAGCAGCCGTTTGTATGAAAAATTACAATGAAACTGCCTCTTTGGGCGCACAACAAAAAATCATCTGAAACAAAGCCTGAAAACAAGAATAGTAGAAAAGGTAGATTACAGTCAAACAAATGTGAATATATGATTGTCATGGGAACAATTTTGATCATATTTTCAAATTCACGCCAGCAAATTCCTCGTCCTGCCATCAAACAACACGGCCGCCTGTTTCCCTTTCGCAAACAGTTGATACCATTGTAACAGTCCACTCCATTTTCAACAACATTCGATGCCATTTGTCACATTCACACGTGAAAAACTGATTGGCATATTGGTGGTAAATAGGACTGGTAAATAAGGACTGGAATACTAGTTTCCAAGGTTTACTACTCTTCAATACTTTTAAATTCATTCTATTTAGTTTCTCGCTTTTTCCTTTTTTTCTATCTTGCTTCTATCTAGCTTAGGATTAGTATTAGTATGACATTGTAGCTTTAACATCAGAATTCCTATTAGAATTGGCAATGGTATTGATATTGGTACTGGTGTTGTATTAGCGTTAGTGTTAATATTAGTATCAATTAGTATCAGTTGAATCTCATGATCACATCTTCGCCTTTCCTTCATGAAAACGGTAATGGAAACTTGTTGGAAATGGAACCAAGCGTTTTAGAAAGTGAAAACTGCACAGCAATCGCGAATGACTGTACCTTTATATCAAGTTTTCCACAAAGGACTCCGAGCGTTCCTTGTTCTGCTGAAGAACCTGCTTCAGCCCCTGTGATTTGGTAAAGTCAATCTCAACATAAGAGCTACTACCAGTTGACATTCCCACAGACCTGGTATCAATCGTTTGTATTCTCGGTTTTGCCACACCTTTTGATGCATCTCGATGACTAAGATCCAAGGAAACATAGTTTAAGCTTCGCTCAACTTTCTCAGCTTCACGAAAATCCAACATGCGCCCATCGGAAAGCTCCGACGCTTGACCACTCGTGGGTAAAATGTCTCTTTTCAATTCCGACATTTCTTTTGATGGTCCTTCAGTCTTTGTTTCATTGACCATCTGTCCTGGTGTAAAATTCATATATTCCCGAGCATCCGGGGTACTTTTGCGTTTTTGAAGATCAACATTTACATAGTCATGACGTGAATTCTTTTGTTTCTCCGTGGAACTACTGTTTTGTTTGTTAAAGTCAATATTCATGTATTCATTCTGTGTTTGACGAGTTGGAGAACCCGGTTCTGCAAAAAATTGTCCAGGTGTAAAATTCATGTAGCTATGTTGCTTATTTTCTCTATCAAATCCAGGCGAAACGTTTGCCGCTCCGTTAGTTTCACTCGCCTTTACTGTTTTCAGTTTTTCCTGCAGGGGAGAAGTTGGTGAAGATTTTATTGTCACCTGTTCTTTGATATCTGGTTTCTTTTGCGGCTGTAGCTCTGACACTCTATTCTGTCTGTTGCTTGTCTTCATCTGCTGCAGGAAATCGTTTCTAACGTCAGCACTGGTCTGTTTTGGGTTTGTACTGCGGCGTTTCCCTCTCATACTCTTCTCCGTTTCCACGGTCCCTTCACTGTCCATAGCTGACATAGTAATGTACCATTCAGCTGTGGCGCCGCCTTTCTCAAGCTTGGTTTTATTCTTCGTGTTCTCCTTTAAATTCAGTGCTGTCATATTTATATAGCCATCCGTAGGATTAACGTCCCCTCGAGGTTCGACCGTTGGGTGTATAGTAACGTAAGACTCGCGTACCTGAAATGAAAAAAAAGGAAAACTGTTAACCTTGTTGGGCCCGAAGTTTGGAAGGCTCCAGGATTCTGGTAAAAACCAGCCGGACAGAGTATGATTGTCTAAACTGAAATGGTGAGATCAAAGAAACTGAAATGGTAAGATCAAAGAAACTGAAATGGTGAGATCAAAGAAACTGAAATGGTAAGATCAAAGAAACTGAAATGGTGAGATCAAAGAAACTGAAATGGTGAGATCAAAGAAACTGAAATGGTGAGATCAAAGAAACTGAAATGGTGAGATC